>CM071926.1:29489645-29674219 GCA_016081115.2 Rehmannia glutinosa
AGTTCCAGTTTTAGGTGAGTTCCCGAAAAACAATTCAAACATAAACGAGGGTAATGTATCGGAGACTGAATGTTTTGTGGGGAAATATTTCAATTAAAGATCTTTTGGGAGTAAATGATAGTTGTGATGGATCGGGAGACCTCAATTATTATTAATCCTTGTTTTAAGCCACGGAATAAGTATTTTAGAATGAACCCATAAAGCATGAATTAGTTATTGAAACTTTAATCGTGATTTAATATTGAAGAAACATATTGAGATTATGTGTAAAAGGTTTCAAAAGTGGTTGTTGTAAATACTTGTGAGGTTCACAAATTTATTTATTTTTATTTTATTTTCAATTTTCTAAAAACTTGATAAAACCTTTCAATAAAATTGGAATGTGATGTTATTAAAGCTAAGTGTTTCGTAGTCGATCACAGGAATACGGCCTTGATTATCATTATCAATAAACTATGTAGTTGACACTTTGCGGTAAGAGTTTTTAGAGTTCTTGGGAGATTGTGATTCTGCTTAGATATAGTAATAATAGTTCAATCTTAATTGAAGCTTTTGTAAATATTTTGTATTTATTTATTTTTTTTTATTCTAGATTTTATTTTTGGTATATATTTTTAGATTTTTGTAAAATATTTTTTTATTTTTGATATTTTTCTTTTCCTTTTGTAAATTGTAAATATTTTTTATTTTTGTAAATATTTTTTTCTTTTCTTATTGCTTTGTTTTTGTCGAATGCGATGGACCCAAAATCTAAACAGAACCTTGAAGCCCAAGTATCATTTTTTTATTCAACATCAAAGGCAAATTAGAGCGATATTTAATCAGAAAGCCTATAACACCAGGGAAAACGATGGATGGTAAGAATATAAGGCTCAAGGATTTCGTTAGGTTGCGGTTCAAAGCGATAGTGATGTTAGAAATCACGAACTGTCCCATTTGTTTTAGATCCGGTAAACACGCCCCAAGCTTGTTAGGAAGCAACCCGATACTTGATGAACCGTAAGTTGTAGGTCCCAAGAGGGTGTAAGTGTAAGGTTTAGAAGGGGGTTGAATAAACCTTGCAAATTTTCGATTTAGGCCTTTTAAATCTCTGAGTTCTACTTTGTTGTGTCATGATGGACGATTGAATTAGTCACTCAGTAGAGTTAATCTCTCCAACAGACTGGTGAAATTTTACATTAGTAGAGTAACTTTTTTGTTGGCTATAATTTGACTTCAGTTTGTGGTTTTGTTTTGTGAGGAAGACTTAACACCCTTAAGTTTGATTAAGCAAGTTTTAAGACTTGATTTAGTACTTTATAGATTATCAAATGGATAGCAAATTTATCGTGAGATATAAGCAATTAAAAGTGGAAATTTAAATCTTTGAAATGTAAATGACACGATAAAGTTTTTATAGAGGTTGAAGATGGGGTAATTCTTCTACTCCTCTCTTCTCCAACTCTGGAGGAATCCACTAAGTAATGATCGGTTTACAAAGTGGTAACAGTCCGGATACAAGTCTTGATCAACGGCCGACTTGATCCTTTGGGACTCGATCAGGCGCGCCTTGATCACTCGGTGGCTTCTCGTGCGACTCGACTTCTTCACGAGGCATTTGCCTTGCTACTCTGACTCACTTGCTCAAGCACTTTGGATTTGATCACGAAGCCCTCCAAGCGCTTAAGACTTGGTTGACGCCTTGAACCTTTCTACAATCCTTCTTGGAATGTAGACCCCCTTGTTTCGTAGTTTCCTCTTCAGGCGATTGAAGTTCTCTTTCCTTCACGGGTAAGTGTTGGATTGATGTTCTTGAGATGTAGGCTTGAGGATTGAGAATATTTCAATTTTGATAAGCTTGTATATCTGGCGTGTGTGTCATCCACGCATCATTTTTTCTCAATCAAACTCCTCGGCCTTTTATAGTGAACTTTCAAAAATTTGCCCGTTGAAGAGATAGGCTCATTTTTGAAAATCACTTTTGCGTCGTTGGTTTGCACTTCTTGGAATTGCCATTTCCTCGTATGAAATGTTTTATCACCACCGAGTTCGACACGGTGTAGTGCTTCCCATTGGTTCATTTCTTTGCACGCAGGGTGAGCACTCAAGAAAGGTAGTATGGAGATATTACTTGTTTAAGTAAATCTCTTGATTTACGTACAGCGGTTCTTTTTCGATTATCTCGACTTATTGCATTTCCTCGCTTTCCCCAGGTGACTTAAGTCGGCTTCAATCGTGGATGACTCTTTGTCACTTGACTTGACTTGTCTTCTCTTGAGTTGACTTGGTGATGTTCCACTTTGCATCTGTTGCTTCTTGATCGAGTTCTCTGCTCTTCTTTGTTGTACTCAGTGTCTCACAGCGTGAGTTTTCCTTCAAGCCTTGATTTGTCTTCTTGCAAGTTGGAGGCGTAGGTGACTTAACTCGGCTTGACTCTAATTGTTACAATACATTTCAAAGCAAGAATTGGGAGCTAACTTTTTTCTAAGTTTTACATGGCATTCATCAAAATCTAAACAATAAAATTCCTAACAATTTCCCCCTTTTTGATGATGCAAAACTTAAATCATACAAAGATGCAAATAACAAAGATCTGTCTGGATAGTGTATTGACATAGAATGTATGCATAATCAATCTTTTTATTGATCATATCATTCTTGTACTTAACTATTTGTTTACAAGGTGTATCAGTATGTAATTGTCTAAAAAATTTATAGCATTATTACAGGAAGACTTACATTGTATGTATTTACATATAAAATACGAAGGGTTGGGCAATGACAACACTTCATCTCCATTTGTCTTCTTTCATCTTGATCGGCATCTTCTTCTCTTCTTCTCTTCTTTCGTCATCATTTGCCTTTTTTCTTCTCATATGCCTTCTGGCGAGCTTCATCTTTCCTTATTCTTTCTGTCTCTCTGCCATGCTTGAGTTTGTCTCTTGTTTTCTTCTTCTATCCTTCTTGCATACTCGGCGTTGGTTTTGCCACTTGCAAGTTCGCCACATGGTCAAGCTTGAGCCCAGTAGATCCTTTTTCTTTCTGGATCTACGTATTCAATATTCTTGAGGCGAGGCCTGGAGAAGCTTCTTCCTCCACTTCTTTGCTTCAACCCCATCTGCCTCTGGGCGTATCTTGCCTTTGGGGCATGCTTGCTCGGTGAGTGCCAGCGGAGTGACGGTGAGTATTATTAGGTTGTCTATTTTGTCTGTCGGCTTCTTCACATAGTGTGAGACCCTTTTCCCGAGTCTGAGATCCCAAGCTTGAGCAAGGACAAATTTGCAAAATAACCTTGATTCGGCGTTTTGAATTCGTCAGCGATCTTGGCTCTGTCCCGAGGGCATACGAAATGGCATACGTGTCTCTGTCCATTTGGAATGCCTCAGTGTTCTTTCAAAATGTTCATCACCACAGCATCCATTCTTCCCTTCCACCTCCTTCATCCACTGCTTCAATTTCTTTTCTCTTCTCGGCCATAGATACTGAGTGTTGGAGTGGCGAGTCATGGGGAGTTTCTTTGCTTATAATGTCATTGTGTGAGGACCATTTTGTTGGGGGTTTGTGCAATCATCAAGGTCATATTCTTTGATCCTTCCCCCTCGTGATTTTCCTTTCTTCGATTTCAAAATTTCCTCGGTGATTTTCCTTCTCGGTTGTTCCTTGTCATTTGCTCCTTTCTTTTCGACTTGATTTTCTTGCTTTAAGGTATTCCTCTTCCTTTTTGGCATCATCAAAGGATAGAGAACCCCGAGAACATCTTTGGCAAGCATGAAGTCGAGTCTTACGATGGTTGAATTTTGCTTCAAGTCTGCTGCGTTGTATCTTTGCCACGGAATTGAGGCAAAGTAGCGTTGGATTACCTGCTGAAATCGGCTTCATCTCGGCCATGAGAAAGGCTGAATTTTCTTGTCATGTGTTCTTCCAGCGGCGTATATCATTTGCATTACGCTCGCGCGACTTGATCTCGGCGGTGTGAGCCGTGCATATGTTCAATGTGTTCCGCTGACCGTTTTCGCGTCAACATTTTGACTCTCACCGCTGACTTGTTGAATAATTGTCAAAGTATCTCACTTTGTTCCACACGCATTGATTCTTCTTTGTTGCCACCATTCCCTTATCACGATTGTGATGCCTCTCAAGTCATTTGTAAGGTTGGCATCTCTGTTGTCGGGCGCATATCGAGGCACGATGCCTCTCCATCTTTTCAACTTGACAAAGAGTGCCTTGAACACTTCGTGCCAGTGATTCTTACATTGCGGTGATGGCCATCTGACGTCGAAATCGAAATCGGTTGGAACAATGGTGCACGAGTGAAAAACAGGAGGCGAGTGCGTGATAGCGTCTTGCTCATTTTCGATTCTTCGTGAGTTACAGTATCTCGGTGAGAATGGGAAAGATTCCACAAAGGATTCATCACGCCATCACAGGATTTGTTCGATGATAAGCGGTGGCGTGAAGTTCTTTTACGGGAATCGATCGGTTTGTAGCTTGAGGAGCGGGCGGTGGTCTACAGTTGTTGGGTTTTGTGGTGCGATGAGACAAACTCTTGAGCCTCATTTGTCTTAATGACCGTTGGTCTCGGTGATTTCTCCTTTTGAGTGGCGGTCCTCGGCCTTATCGAGCGTCGTCGGACGATGATGAGATTTCCATTGGTGGCTCATCATCAAAATTAAAGTCGACGAGTAGTCTTGGGATCGAGACTTGCTCGTGCTGGAACATCCCATGGTGAGTCTTTTGGATTTGTCATGGGAGTTGACTCGAACTTCCTCACGATCCCCGAAAGGTGACATCGAGGGGTTGTCTGGGAATCATGAAGTGCGCTGATCTCCTTCTCGAGGATGGATCGATGGTTGCGGGAGGGATGTTTCTCACTTGGTGTGTTGCGGGAAGTCTCAACCTCCGTGGGCCTTCATTTCCTCGGCGGTCTCTCTGGCTGGCTGCGAGGCACTGGTCTTCCTTTCGGCGAGTGTCGGTGTCTTGGGGTCTTCTGATGGCATCCATTGGAGTCTCAACCCCGTGGATTGCGCTTTCATTGCCAGTGTTAACTCCCAGGGCATTCTTTCCCACGTGCCTGTTGCATCGGCGGCGTCATTAACTTCCAGGAGTTTGTTGGCACCTCGGGAGAGACGATCTCAAGGTATGCGAGCTTCGTTGATGGCAACTTCTTTGTTCTTTTTGTGTTTGAGTTTTCTTTGCTTCGCCTCCTACATTCTTTGTGGAGTCATCTGCGGCATCCTCAGGCCTTCTTTGCGGTGGAGGAGTTTCCCCTCGGTGGCGCACCGGTGAGTGACTTGGAGTGGGGTCACTCGTCTCCAAACTCACATTTTGTTGCAATTGATGGTTGTTAGTTGGGGCGGTGGTGGCACACCTTCAATAGGGGTTGGCTCATTTGGGGTCCCATTGCTAGGGTTTCATCGCCATCTCCTTATTGCCTTCTTAGGGTTAGGTTTGGGGAAGTGGTAGCGGCAACATCGGTGGCTATTTCTTTGAACCGGCTCCCGTTGGATCGATTTCGGTGTGTTACGGAGGACTCTCCTGGTCCTCCATCGGTCTTTGCTCGTGAAGGATTCTTGATTCACGTGATACTTCTTTGCATGCGCGCAGTCTTACGTGGCGGCGGCATTTGGTTCCTCGTCACTTTCGGAGAAGACATCAAGGAGAGGATGGAAGTGTTTTGTGAGTGCGGGAGATAGAGGCGGATACTTGCCTTTTCTCGTGCTTGGCTTCTTGACTTGCTTTTCTCTCTCCTTGTCTTGTAGATCTGCGAGAATATTCATGCGATTTTGTCTTCATCTAGAAATTTGGGAGCACGTGGATAATCGAGGAAATTTAGCGGTTCTCTTCTTCTTCATGAATTGGTAGTTGGGCTGTTCCCTTGACTTGCTCAACTTCCATTTTCTCCACTCACGCGGAGGCGATTTTGGATGTGGGTAAGGTGGAGATAGGATCATTACATCACTATCTGCTTGGGCTGGTTCTTCTTGAGTTTGTTTGTGTGAGCTACTGTTTGTGTCTTGGGTTGCCTCTGCTGATCACCGCCAGCGAGACTTGGTTTGTTTCATCAATTACATCACGGAGACTCTACTTCTCCCGGTAGTCTCGGTATTTGTCTAGGCCGAGTAGCCGACTGTTGGTTTCTCTGCTCGGATTGCTTTACAAGTCTTCTTCGTCTCTTGGTTTGTGCAGGAGGATTTAAGTTGAGAGACGGTGTCCTCCGAGTCTTGGCGGGCAGGGTAGGTGCTTGTGTTTGTTTACGAGGAGGTGGCCGTCTAGGTTTGTCAGATCCTCCTCTTTTTGGCGATCGAAGAAGGAATTTGTGAGTCCTTCTCGACCCATTGGCTGCGAGGCGGGTGACACGTTTTGCCCAGGCGGTGACTCTCTGCTGCGGGGCGAGTGCATGTTTGGTTTTCTTTCTTTGCGAGCGGCGTGAGGGAGACTTCTTAGTAGGCTGCGGGCGGCTTTTCTGTAGTTGGAGAGGAAGCGGTGTGTCTTGGGGTGGTGATTCCCCTCAGCCAGTGTCGCTCTCTTGGCGTACGCACGCACGAGCACGAGAGATTAGCTCACGAACATCCTCTTGTTAACATGGAAGGCCTTCCCATATCTAAGAAGTACTCCTTTCACCTCGATAGTCGGCCAATCACTAGGCCATATCCCGAGGATCCTCGAATGACCCATCTTCTTTGAAGGACTTGTTTCCCGCGTTTTGGCGAGGTCTGCTTTGTAGATAAACTCGGCCGGATTTATCTTCTTTTCTTCGATTATTGCGGCCATCACAATCAATTTTGCCTTTGTGGTTGGTCAAAGCTGCCCAAATTTGATGTCGATACAACAGCAACAATGTCCAACAATTTGTGATAATCTCTCCTTGGCCATGTCTCTTGTTTCTTTGTGAATATTATTTTGTCGACAACATCGGACTTGGCTATTTCTTTCCATGCATCGACCAAAAGTTTACATCGACCTCTTTGATCTCGGATGCTCCTCTCTTTGGTAGTGAGCAATATTGGCCAAATCTTGGTTTGTGATAGTCGGTGCTTCCGAAGTGAGCAGATGACTTGATTCCTTCGTCGTGAATCTCGGCATTCACGTAGGGTATGCGACCTCCTCCACATAGGTCATAGGATACTCCGGTGTTAGAAGCGGTTTGATCTGCGTTTCTAACTTCTCGCGATTTTCTTCACCAGGGTGTCGTCGGACCCTGCTTCACCATTAAAAGTCGAAATCACGGTCGAACCGGTGTGGATTTGTTTTCCCAACTTGGTAAAGTCATATGTTGGTGCCATTTCTCGAGAATAATTTCAAGAAAAGTTGAAATAGATTTGAAGTTTGATAGGGTTTTGAGAGTGTTTGCCTTTGCTTTTTGAGAGAGAGATTGAGCAGTTTTAGAAGTGTGAGAAAGCGGACGAAAAATGGTTTAAATATGGTTTATGAAAGGGCGTGCAGACGGTTTTGAATGCGTGATCGAAATCAACGGCTTGGATTTCGCACGCATATTGAGCGGTTCATGTCTAGTATTTAATGCGGCGACATTTATATCCAATCATAAGCTTGTGTGCGGCTTTATGTCTGTACACATCATCATTATCTTTGACGTGTCTCTTAAAACATTCCCGCTTAGTCAAAAGCATTTGCGTTTTTGTCATTTGCTCATAAGTTATTGACTTATCTCTTGGGTGATTTAACTCTGCTTCTCACATTTCTCTTAGTGACTCATTTATCGGTGACTTGGTATATTTGACTTTTCCGTCTGGTGATTTATTGAGCTAATTTTTGTTTTTGACTCTTTTTCACCTTCTTTCTGTTCCATTTCTTTTCTTTGACTCTTACGTGTCTCGGCTTAGCTCAATTAGCCCAACTCATGTTTGAGTTCTTCAAATCTTGACTCACATAATGGTTTTGTGAAGATGTCGGCTAGTTGCTTATCGGTTGAGATATATTCCAAGATAATGTCTTCTTTTCAACATGATCTCTTATGAAATGATATCGACATCTATATGTTTTGTTCTTGAGTGCAACACAGGATTTTGAGTGATTGCAATTGCACTTGTGTTATCACACATGATTGGAATTTCTTTTTCTTCAACTTCATAATCTCTGTTCTTTGTCTCATCCATAGGACTTGGGGCAACATTTGCCCGGCTATGTATTACGCCCGGTGTAGAGGTGGCTATTGAGTTTTTTCTTGCTAAACCAGGAAATTAGTCTGTTTCAAGCATTTGACATGTGCACGAAGTACTTTTCTGTCCACTCGCATCGACATAGTCAGTGCGAATAGCCGATTAGCTTGAATCCGCTTCCTTTGGATACCATAGCCTCTTCTTGGTTTCCTTTTAAGTATCTCAATATTCTCTTAGCTGCGGTCATATGGCTCTCTTTTGGGCGATTGAAATCTTGCACATACACTACAACAAAGGTGATGTACGGCTTTGCTAATTTTGTGAGATAGAAGCGATGATCGATAAGTGCTCGTATCTTGTTTGATCTGAGCTTGCCATCTGCGTCATGTCCATTTTGGTGATGTGTTCATTGGTATTTTTTGAAGACTTCTCATCCATACCAAATTTCTTCATTAAATCTCTGGTGTATTTTGTTTGACTTATGAAGGTTCCATCCTTGAATTGTTTCACTTGAAGTCGAGGAAAAATGTCGACTCTCCCATCATGCTCATTTCAAATTTACTTTGCATGAGGTTTGAGAATTTTTCACCATGACTCTTTGTTAGTGGATCCAAAAATGATGTCATCCACATATATTTGAACAAGCGTATACTCTTCTTGTCTTGAATTACGAAAAGTGTTCTATCCACTTTTCCTTTAGTGAATCCATTTTCGGTTAGGAATTGTGACGGGGTATCATACCGTACTCACGGGTGCTGTTTCAATCCATACGGGGCTTTCTTGAGTTTGTACACTTTGTCTCCAAGAGTCTTACTGCTCAAATCCTGGAGGTTGTTCAACATACACTTCTTCTTCGATAATCCGTTCGGGAATGCACTTTTTACATCCATTTGATATACAATGAAATTTTTGTGAGCTGCATAGGCAAGAAACATCCTTATAGCTTCCAATCTTGCTACGAGGAGCAAATGTTTCATCAAAATCTATTCCTTCTTCTTGGCAATATCCTTTGGCTACCAATCTTGCTTTGTTTCTTACCACGAGAACCTTCCTCGTTCATCTTATTTACGAATACCCATTTGGTTCGATAACATTTTGATGTATGGGTCTTTGTACTAATTCCCATACTTTATTTCTCTCAATTGATTGACTCTTCTTGCATAGCTTGAATCGATGTGTGTCATCAATGCTTGTGACACATCTTTGGGCTCTATCTGCGAGATGAAGCATGTGAACATTGCTTCTTGTTGAGTTACGGATCTTGTCTTGACACCTTCTCTCATGTCTCCAATGACAAGTTACGGTGGATGGTCTCTCGGCCATCTTACGTCGAGGTTGAAGTAAGTTGGGTTTGGATTGATCGACTTGCGGTTTGTGTTCTTTGTGGTCGGCTCTCTCGTGATCACTTTCATTGCAGATTTTCATTGCTTTTGAGATTCGGCTATCTCATCTTCTTACGAATTGATAATCCTGCTTGCTTGACATAGGGACTCTTACGTAAGGTTGGATGTTTGACTTATCGGTGACTCTTCAATGTCTTCTCCATTTATGTTTGGCTCATCGAATACTACATGAATGGATTCTTCTGTAACCATAGTTCTTTTGTTGAGTATACGTAGGCTTTGCTTTACCATTTGAGTATCTGAAGATACCTCATCGACTTTAGCATCAAAAGCCTTTAGGTTATCTTTGCCATTATTGTGGATGAAGCATTTACATCAAATATCGAAATATGCAACATTTGGTTTTCTTCAGTCCGGATCTCATAGGGAGTCTTTGTCATTTTTATTTATCATACATCATTTTGGGTGTAGCGGTGTGTTGATTGCTTGACCCCAAAATCTTTTTGGTAACCTGCTTGACTAACATGGTCTTCTTTTGCTTCTTTGAGGGTTGTTTCTTTCTTTCTGCAACTCCATTCTTTGTGGAGTCCTTGCGGTGATAGTTCATGACCGATACCATTCTGTCACGATCTTGAGTTATTATTCCATTGACAAACTCGGTTCCTCTATCGATCTTATTTTGATAATGGTTTGACTCTTCTCATTTTGTATCCTCTTCATAATTTGTGGTAGCTTTTGTAGAGTTTCTTTCTTCTTGCACATGAATATTGTCCATGTATATCTTGAGTAGTCATCTACTACCCACCAAGGTGTATTTCTTTCCACTTATCTTTGCTTTGGTTCCCTTTGGACCAAATAGATCCGTATAAGCGGTCTGATATTCTTGTTGAGGATGGGCATGTCTTTTCTTGAATGGCGACTTGATTTGTTTTCCCCGACATGCATCACATATACTCTCCTTCTTGTATCTTGATGGAAGTCCTTCCACAAGATGACTTCTTGCTAGCTTATTAATCGTTTTGAAATTGGATGACTCGGCTTTTTGTGCCCGTGACTTGATCCAATTTGTGCTCTTTGCTAGTAGGCAGTCTTTGGGTGTTGCGATTGACCAATCCACTACATACATATTTTCTGTCGTGCATCCTTGCGGCACAACTTCATTAGATTCAACATTTTTGATTTGGCATATTCCCATGTTGAATCAACATTGTAGCCACTTGTCGCGAGTTGTGATGCTTAGTAAATTGAAGTTTAGTCCTTCAACATATGCAACATCTGTGATTTCTAAACCATTCCTACGGATGGATCAATGCCTCTTATTTCACCGGGAGCTTCATTTCCTCCAAATATGACTTTGGCTCCTTTGACTTCCTTGAATTTTTTTGATTTCTCTTATTTCTGTCATATGCGGAGCGACCACTATCCATACCAGGTTCCTTGGCACTTTCATTCTTGAACTGCAATCAAGGAAATTAAGTTTTAGGTACCCATTCTTATGCGGGTCTGAGGGGTTAAATTATAAGATGATCAACCAACCTATAGCCAAATGATTTGACTCACAGAGGTTGCCATCTATCGATTGCCATAATCATAATCAATCCTGGCAAATTGCTTGGGAATCTAGGTTCATACTGTTTGTCTTTTTGTCGTATGCTGCATATGTGTTTTAGCAATTGCCTTTCTTGGGTAATTGTGGTGTCTTTGAGTGTAGTGCCTAGGTGCATATGTGTCTTTGATGAAAGCTCTTATGCTTTTGGAATGGCCTTTGTTGAGTTAGGCCTTTGCCATTTGGGCTTGTATTCCATAAGTCTAATTTGATAGTTCACATTATTCGATCGGCTTGGCTTGGATATTTTCTACCATTCCCATCATATGTATTTCTTTTATGAGTTTTAAGGATTTTTGGTAGCTCTGCTTCTTCTTTCTGAGTATTTTTTTGTTTGGAGTCTCTTGAGGACTCGGTTGAATCTCTTCTCGGTGTCCTTCGGCACTCTCAATGGTACATTTTCCTTTTCCTTTGTAACAAGGCGGTTTGCTTAGTATTGTGCTTTGGATTGAAAGTGTGTGCATCATTTAGAGTTTTGGATTTTCGGACTCTTCATGACTTGAAGATCCTTTTTCCAAAATTACTCTTGAGGTTTGACATTGCACAAAGGAATTAAATCTAAGCTTTGTCTTGTCTCCACATTCTCTTTGACTCGTAATAAGATCATCGATGATTTAGATGCCTTAGTGAATGAAGCGATAACATTTTGAGGTCATTCTCCCTCTTTTCTATAGCGGCAATTTACGCTTTATTAATTTAGCATTTTCGGCCTTTAAACTTTTATTCTCATCGGACTATTTGACTTAGAGTACTCGGCTCCTTAGTCGGCTTTGAGTTTTGACTTTTAGTAAATTTGTTTTCCTCATTCATTGATAGTGTGTGTGAGGTTTTAATGTGCTCAAAATCTTTCATCATTTTGCTAATGAATCATAAAGATCGAGTGGGTGATGAAGTGTGTGTGTCGAGTCACTATCACTAGTGCGAGCTTGTTGAGTTAGATTGTACCTCATCTTCTTGATCTTGTTCTTTGGCCGTTAAGCGGATCAAGGCTTCTTCTTCGAGTCACTTGGTAGTCGGCTTCCTTGCTCTCTCGAGTCGGTGTCTCTCTTGACATTGTCTCGGCGATCTCTGCGACCATCATTGCCTTTTTCTTCTCTTGTCTTCTTTCTCGAAGACCTTTCTTTCTTCTTCGTTTACGTACTTGTTGACTACGAGGATATGAAGCGATCAATGGCATAGTGACCTGGTTGTCTACAATTCAACATAGATATTGACCTTTTGCTCGACTCTTTCTATTCTTGAGTTGTCGACCCTTTGATACTCAACTTGTTGATGATCATTCTCTTGGTTGGCCTATCATCCCTTGATTTGGAGGAGGTGAGTGTCTTACGGAGGATTCACCCTTTCTCTCTTGTAGTTCTTGTTAAAGAACTTGTTAAATCTTTTAACCATTAGGGCTATTTCTTACGGGTCAATTGCCTCTTTGACTTGACTCTCCTTCCATCTTTGACAACTAGAGCATTTGTTTTGGAGTGCTGTTGTCTCTTCTGGTCTTTCTTCTCGGCTCAAACTCATAGGCTTTGAGGTGCGAGAATAACTCGTGGTTGGATGTCTTTGATAGGTCCATGGAATGTCTCGGTGCCATGACCTTCATCTCCCATTCAGTGGAAGACTTTTTAGGATCTTCATACACATTTCCTTTTGTGTATATTCCTTTCCAAGTGTAAACTGACTCATTTGTGATTTACATAAATCGAGCATCTAGTTGATCCAGGTTTTCTCTGAGATCATTTTAAAGTTCTCAAATTTTTGTCTGACGGCCTTTTTGAAAGTTTGTTTTCTTTGATTTGCTCGAGCCTTCACAAATCAATGTCGGTTTGTCTGATTTCCTTTAGCATTTGTTTTGCAAGATTTCACTTTATTGAACATGGCTTTGTCAAGGTTTTGTAGAGAATATCCTTGGCTACATTGTCAGGTTGTATCTTTTTTGTCATCATTTGTCCACTCGGTTCTTGGTTTTCAACCATGGTGAGTGCAGATCTTGCATCTTCTTCCTCCATTTTGCAACTCTTCGTGCAGTTGTGTTCACCTTTAATATTTGCGAGAGGCCCATCTTCTATCACTATCCACATCTCATCATGTAATCTTTGATAGATGAGCACCTGCATCACGAATTTTCCAATCATCAAATTCTTCAATAGTGAACATAGGAATGCGTGTTAGATTTGCTTCCATGATAATAATTTTTAATGAAAGAAAAGAGTTTTGAAAGTTTAAGTACTAAAGCGGACTTTTGAAAAGTTTGGAGATCTAGTTCGGTAACCGGTGCGGAGGGTTCAATGAACCAACCGCTCACGATACCACTTGTAGGTCCCAAGGGGTGTAAGTGTAAGGTTTAGAAGGGGGGTTGAATAAACCTTGCAAATTTTCGATTTAGGCCTTTTAAATCTCTGAGTTTCACATTTGTGTCCTTGATGGACGGTTGAATTAGTCACTCGGTAGAGTTAATCTCTCAATGAACTGGTAAATTTGAGTACATTAGTAGAGTAACTCATTTGTTGGCTATAATTTGACTTATTTGTGGTTTTGTTTTCATGGAAGACTTAACACCCTTAAGTTTGATTAAGCAAGTTTTTAAAGATTGATTTAGTACTTATAGATTATCAAATGGATAGCAAATTTATCGTGAGATATAAGCAATTAAAAGTGCGAGAAATTTAAATCTTTTGAAATGTAAATGACACGGTAAAGTTTTTATAGAGGTTCGAAGATGGGGTAATTCTTCTACTCCTCTCTTCTCCAACTCTGGAGGAATCCACTAAGTAATGATCGGTTTACAAAGTGGTAGCGAGTCCGGATACAAGTCTTGATCACAACGGCCGACTTGATCCTTTGGGACTCGATGCGAGACGCTTGATCACTCGGTGGCTCTCGTGCGACTCGGCTTCTTCGCAGGCGTGCGCCTTGCTACTACTACAACTCACTTGCTCAAGCACTTTGGATTTGATCACGAAGCCCTCCAACGCTTAAGACTTGGTTGAATTTTTGAACCTTTCTACAATCCTTCTTGGAATGTAGACCCCTTGTTTTTGATTTTCCTCTTCATTTGATTGAAGTTCTCTTTCCTTCACGGGTAAGTGTTGGATTGATGTTCTTGAGATGTAGGCTTGAGGATTGAGAATATTTCAATTTTGATAAGCTTGTATATTTCACGTGTGTGTCATCCACGCATCATTTTTTTCTCAATCAAACTCCTCGACCTTTTATAGTGAACTTTCAAAAATTTGCCGTTGAAGAGATAGGCTCATTTTTGAAAATCACTTTGCGATCGTTGGTTTGCACTTCTTGGAATTGCCATTTCCTCGTATGAAATGTTTTATCACCTTTTCGAGTTACGACACGGTGTAGTGCTTCCCATTGGTTCATTTCTTTGCACGCCTAGGTGAGCACTCAAGAAAGGTAGTATGAAGATATTACTTGTTTAAGTAAATCTCTTGATTTACGTAGGCAAGCGGTTCTTTTTCGATTATCTCGACTTATTTGCATTTCCTCGCTTTCCCAGGTGACTTAAGTCGGCTTCCAATCGTGGATGACTCTTTGTCACTTCGACCTTGAGACTTGTCTTCTCTTGAGTTGACTTGTGATGTTCCACTGTTGCATCTCACCGCTTCTTCGATCGAGTTCTGTCTGCTCTTCTTTGTTGTACTCACTGTCTCACAGAAGTTTTCCTTCAAGCCTTGATTGTCTTCTTGCAAGTTGGGCGTAGGCGACTTAACTCGGCTTGGCCAACTCTAATTGTTACAATACATTTCAAAGCAAGAATTGGGGAGCTAACTTTCTATTCTAAGTTTTACATGGCATTCATCAAAATCTAAACAATAAAATTCCTAACATAAGTAATTATTACGCATTCCTCTTTACTTTTGATAATTTCCTCATATATAAAGGGACGAAGCATATTTTAAGTTTAGGGGTTGTGAAGAATGCATAATTTAGTGTTGTTGCATTTTGTATTGCATTTAGGAATGCATGTACAGAATAAAATTTTGCATAAAAATTTTAAATTTTTGATTTTTTTTATTTTTAGCACGTTATCGCTTTAGCACGTTTAATTGCTTTTGTGTGTGATTTTTAATTAAGATTTTTCGAAAATGTCCAAAGCTTCTGTATGATTTTTACGATAAGCATTTAATTTAATGAGATAACATACTTTTGGGAATAATGTGATGAATTATTGAGAAGATATCATTTATTTGCTTGGCATTAGTTGAGAAAATTGGGTATTTAAGCATGTTGCGAAAAATAATGTGAGCTTTTGTGCCTTAAACCCGCTTTATCTTATGCAACTTATTTTTTTTTTGAGTGTGTCATTCATGATTGATAGAACTCTAGAAGTTGCTCGCAGTATCTTCATTGAAGCCATGTGTGTGTGCAATTTTTGAAAATGATTTAAGACCATCTTTGTTTGACTACTTAGCCTAAAATGTCTACCTATAAACTTATGATTCCCTAGTCAGGCAATTTTGAGCCAAAACTTTTTATTGTTAGCCACATTGAGCTTTAAAATTAAAAACATGATTTTTCCCCTAAAATTTCTTGAGCTATAGAAAATGAACAAGTTTGGGGATATATGAAAATTCTAAAAAGAGAGAGAGTTGGCAAAATAAAGAGGGATGAAAGCGATATCTAGGTGAATGAAAAGAAGAATAAAGCTCAAAAAAAATTGAAAAAATATCTGAAAAATATATCAAGAAAATAGAGCAAAGAAAGAAAAAAAAATTCTAAAAAATTGTTAGGAAATTTATTTGATAAAGGTGACCTGAACTACGAACGAACAAGCAATATTCAAGCAATTAACCTGCAATATTCACATAGCAATTCAAGAAATTCCTCAAGCCTCAAACTCGAAGAAACTCGATCCAACACAAGTTGTGAAGGAGAGATAACTTCAACTTGATTGAAGAGGAATCTTTTGAAGAATCAAAGGGTCAGTTCAAGTCAAGATTGTAGAAAAGTTCAAGGTCGAACCATTATCAAGTTTATTGGAGGGCTTCGTGATCATATCCAAGAACTTGAGAAGTGAGCTGAAGTAGCAAGGCAGTTGCCCTGTGAAGAAGCTGAGTCGCAAGAGAATTCAGGTGTGTGATAAAGGCTGTCTCCAGATTGATAACCGCTTGTAAACTGATCTGTTACATAGCGGATTCCTCCAGAAGTTGGAGAAGAGAGGATTAGAAGAATTACCCCATCTTCGAACCTCTATAAAATTTTCGTGTCATTTACTTTCAGCAAATTTACATTCCTGCATATTTACTTATATTTGCTGTTAGTTTATATTTGTTGTCCAACTGATAAATAACCAAGTGCTAAAAACAAGCTTAAAACAAATCAAGGGTGTTAAGTCTTCCGTTGTTAAAAACCAAACCAGCCAAGTTAAGTTTTTGGCTTAAGCAGCCAAGTTATACTATCAACAGCTCCATCAAGTCTGTTGAGTGGGTAACTTGGTTGAATAGCCGACTTAGCTATCCCCCAAGGACACAGCTGTTTGAGTCAACTCTGTTGAATATTTTAAAAGGACTAAAATCAAAAATTTGGTAATGTTTATTCAATCCCCTCCCCCCTTCTAAACCTTACACCACACCCCTTGGGACCTACAAGTGGTATCAGAGCGATTGGTTCATTGGGCCAGATCAAGTTACTTAACTAGATCTCTATCTTTTCAAAAGGTTTTAACACTTGTGTTTCAAAGTCTTTTATTTTTCAAGCAAAGTTATTATTATGGAAGCAAATCTAATATGCATTCCTATGTTTACTGTTGCGGAATTTGATGATTGGAAAATACGAATGTAGGCTCATCTATCTGCATTACATGATGAAATGTGGCTTATGATAGAGGATGGGCCACTGCAAATACTCAAAGTCAACACAGATGTGCGAAGAGCAGTTGCAGCAAAGGGAGAAGAAGTTGCTGCTGAAGCAAGACCAGCCATGGTTGAAAAATCGACTGAGTGAACAAATGAGGATAGAAAGAGATACAACCTAGACAATGTGGCCAAAGATATTCTCTACAAGACGTTGGATAAAGCCATGTTCAAGAAAGTCGAATCTTGCAAATGCTAAAGAGATTTGGGAAAAAGTTCGACCTTAATTTGTGAAGGATCGGGACAAATTAAGGAAAATAAATTAAATGTTGTTGTTCAAAAATTTGAAAATGTTAAAATGCTTGCAAGTGAAACTCTGGATCAGCTGGATGCCAGATTTACTTAGATTACAAATGAGCTTTCAGCTCTTGGGAAAGAATATACACAGAAGAAAATGTGTATGAAAATCTTAAGATGCCTCCCAGCTGAATGGGAAATGAAGGTCATGGCCCTGAGACATTCAATGGACCTCTCAAGAACATCTAACCATGAACTATTCTCGGACCTCAAAGCCTATGAGTTTGGTGAGAAGGAAAGAGCAAGAGAAACTTGATTGTGCCCAAGACAAAGTGCATTGTTGGCGTGAAGGAAAAGAGTTGAACCAAAATAAGCCATAGACCAAGAGGAAATTGCCCTGATGGTTAAAAGATTCAACAAGTTCCTTAACAAGAACTATAAAAGGAATAAGGGTGAAACCTCCAGAAGACATTTAACACCCTCCAAAGCAAGGGAAGATAGGCTACCCAAGAGAGCTGAGTATCAAAGAGTTGATTATTAGAGAGCTGATAATCAAAGGACAGACAGAGCTGATCAGAAAGCTGAGAACCTGTGTTGGAATTGCAGACAACCAGGACAATTTGTTGTTGACTGTTCCTATCCACCAGACAACAAGTACAGAAATGAAGAAGAAAAAAAAGTCTTCAGGGAAAGAAAACAGGAAAAGAAGAAAGCCATGATGGCTGCTGAGACTGCTGAACCAGCCAAGTGCAAAGAAGCAGCAGACTCAGATAGTAGTGAATCAGACTACTCAATTGATTCTGAGGTAGAGGCTATGATCTGCCTCATGGCCAAAGAACAAGATCAAGAAGATGAGGTACACTCTAACTCATCTCATTCTGATTCAGTGATAGTGACTGTGATACACACACTTCATCACCCACAGATCTTTATGATTCATTAGGCAAAATGATGAAATATTTTGAACAAATAAAGTCCTCACACACTATTTTAAATTAGGAGAACAACCACCTTAAAAGCCAAAACTCACAGTTGACAAAAGAGCTGAGTACTCTGAGTCACATAGCTGATGAGAACACTAAGCTGAAGGCTGAAAATGCCAAGATCATAGCAGAGTTAGCTGCTACGGAAAAGAGGGAAAAAGATCTTAAAAATGTGATTGCCTCATTTACAAAAGCATCCAAATCATTGGATGAACTTATTATGAGTCAAAAGGAATCTGGAGACAAGACAGACATAGGATTTAATTCCTTTGTGCATAGTCAAACTCCAACAGTAATTTTGCAAAAATGATCTTCAAGTGATGAAGCATCCCAAAAACCCAAAACACCAAATGTTGCACACACATCTATACCAAAGCACAATAAAAATCATAATGGCCTTGGATATAAAGGGAAAGAAAAGCAGCCAGTTGAGTATGCTGAAAGGACAACTGAGAAAAAATTCAGTTGAGTTCCTCAGCAAACTCCAAACAGAAAATACTGTGTGAAAAGCAAACAGAGCTACCAAAAACCCCAGAAATTTCATCAGAGAAATACATATGATAGGAATGGTAGAAACTACCCAAACAATGCTGATTGGAATAATGTGAGACATCAACAAAGACCTATGGAATATAAGCCAAAATGACAAAGACCTATACCTCAACAAAGGTCATTCCAAAGGCAAAAGAGCTTTTATCAGCAAACATATGCACCCAAGCACTACACTCAGAAATACCACAACTACCCCAATAAAGCAATTGCTAAAACACACACATAGGCATACATACAAAAGAGACAGTTGTATGATCCTAAAACCCCCCAATCAATTTGCTAATGTGCACTACGATTATGGCCCTGATAGATGGAAACTACTTAGAGTCAGACCATTTGGCTATAGATTGGTTGGAGCATCTTATAGCTCTAACCCCTCAGGACCCAGACAAGTATGGGTACCTAAAAACTGATTTCCTTGATTGCAGGTTCAAGGAAAAACTGAGTGCCAAGGAACCTGCTACATGGATAGTGGCTGCTCCAGACATATGACAGGAAACAAGAAAAATCTATAAAGATTCAAGGAGATTAGAGGTGCTAAAGTTATATTTGGAGGAAATGAAGCTCCATGGGAGATCAAAGGCAAAGGATCCATCAAGAAAAATGGATTGGAAATCACAGATGTTGCTTATGTTGAAGGCCTCAACTTCAACCTGCTAAGTATCAGCCAACTCTGTGACAAAGGCTACAATGTAGGATTCAACATGGGAATATGCCAGATCAAGAATGTTGAATCAAATTAAATAGTGCTGCAAGGGTCAAGGCAAATGAATATGTATGTGGTAGATTGGCTCTTTGCTACACCAAGCACATGTCTCTTTAGTAGCAAATAGACAGTAGAATCAAGTTGGTGTGGCAGTTAAAGCGAGTCACTGAATTTCTTCCAATGAGTCATCTTGTAGAAGGATTGCCAGACTCATTGTACAAGAAAGAAAGTTTATGTGATGCATGCCAGATGGGAAAGCAAATCAAATCTTCATTCAAGGATAAGCCAAGTCCTTCTTCAACAAGTATATTACATCTGTTGCATATGAATTTATTTGGTCCAGTTGAGCCAGCTAGCATCAGTGGAAAGAAATACACCTTAGTGGTGGTGGATGATTATTCAAGATATACATGGACAAATTTCATGTACAAAAGGAAAGAAACTTTGCAGAAGTTACCTCAGCTGATGAAAAGAGTTCAAAATGAGAAGAGTCAAACCATTATAAAAATAAGATATGATAGGAATTGAGTTTGTCAATGGGATTATAACTCAGTATTGTGTTGAAAATGGGAATGCTCATGAGTTATCAGCTGCAAGGACTCCTCAGTAGAATGGAATAGCTGAAAGAATGAACAGAACTCTCAAGGAAGCTGCAATGACTATGTTATTTGAAAATTTGGATTGCCTAAGAGATTTTGGGTGTTATAAATACTGACATGCTATACTCAAAATATATGCATGATTAATAGGCAATTGACCAAGACTCCCTATGAAATTTGGACAGGGAGAAAGTCAAATGTTGGGTATTTCAGGATATTTGGATGTAAATGCTTCATCCATAATAATGGCAAAGACAATTTAAAGGCTTTTGATGCTAAAGGCGATGAAGGTATTTTTGGGATACTTAGTGAAAGTAAAGCCTATAGAGTGTTGAACAAAGGACTATGGTCACATAAGAGTTTATCCATGTGGTTTTGATGAACCTAATGTGAATGGAGAAGACATTGAAAAGTTAGGCGATAAGTGAATCACCAACAATGCGGAAGAGTCCTTATGTTTAAGCTAAAGTGAGAGCACTCAATCCGGATGAAGATGAGATACCCGAATCTCAAAAGACGGTGGAAGGTCTACAAATCGAATGAAGATGAAAGAGTTGTTCAAGTCAACTTACGTGAGACGGTTGAATCCGAGACTTACTCCAACCTGATGTGAGATGGCCGAGAGACCATCCACGAGTTAGTCATTGGAGATGTTAGAGATGGCATAAGAACCAGATCGAGCACGGCATGAAAGCTATGTTTACTTGTTTCATTTCTCGAGATAGAGCCCTAAAAAGATGTGTCTCAAGCATTGGATGACACACATTGGATCAGGCCATGCAAGAAGAGTTGAATCGGTTTGAAAGAAATAAAGTATGGGAATTAGTTCAAAGGCCAACCCACCAAAATGTCATTGGTACAAAATGGGTTTTGAAACAAGATGAATGAGGAAGGATGCATTTGTAAGAAACAAAGGAAGATTGGTAGCCAAAGGGTATTGCTAAGAAGAGGGTATAGATTTTGATGAAACCTTTGCTCTGTTGCAAGATTGGAAGTAATAAGGATGTTTCTTGCTTATGCTACACATACGAACTTCCTTTGTATATCAAATGGATGTAAAGAGTGTATTTCTAAATGGACTATTAGAGGAAGAAGTCTATGTTGAATGACCTCCCAGGTTTTGAGTAGAAAACTATTGGAGATAAGGTCTACACACTCAAGAAAGCTTTGTATGGATTGAAATAGGCACCAAGAGCATGGTATGATACATTGTCTCAATTTTAACAGACAATTGATTCACCGAAGGCAAAGTTGATAGAACACTCATCAGAATTCAAGATGGAGAGAGTATACTGCTTGTTCAAATATATTGGATGACATTATTTTTGGTTCCACAAATAAAGAGTTGTGTGACAAGTTCTCAAACCTCATGCAAGGGAAATTTTAGATGAGCATGATGGGAGAGCTGACTTTCTTCCTAGGACTTCAAGTCAAGCAATTGAAGGATGGAACCTTCATAAGCCAAACCAAGTATACCAGAGATTTGATGAAGAAATTTGGTATGGAAGAGAAGTCTTCTGTGAAAATTCCAATGAATACATCAGTCAAGATTGACATGGATGCAGATGGCAAAGCTGTTGATCAAACCAGATATAGAGCCCTCATTGGATCATTGCTCTATCTAACAGCAAGCAGGTCAGACATCACATTTGTAGTTGGTGTATATGCACGATTTCAATCTGCACCAAAAGAGAGCCAGTACATGACTGCAGCTAAGAGAATCCTAAGGTATTTGACAAGAAGAGTTGTGCCCAAAGGAAGGAGAATTCAAGCTGGTTGGCTACTCAGACTATGTCGGATGCAGAGTTGATAGGAAGAGTACCTCAGGTACATGTCAAATGCTTGGAAATAGATTGGTTTCTTGGTTCAGCAAGAAACAAAATTCAATAGCTATATCCACGGTGGAAGAGTACATAGCTCAGGCGTTTATTTGTGCCCAAGTCTTATGGATGAGACAACAGCTAAGATATTATGATATTGAAGAAAAAACGATTCCAATTATGTGTGATAACACTAGTGCTATTGCAATCACTCAGAATTCAGTGTTGCATTCAAGAACAAAGCACATTGATGTCAGATATCATTTCATAAGAGATCATGTTGAAAAGAAAGACATCACTTTGGAATACATCTCAACTGATAAGCAGTTAGTTGATAAATTCACAAAGCCATTATGTGAGTCAAGGTTTGAAGAGCTCAAGAATGAGTTAGGGTTAATTGAGCTAAGTTAAAATACTCAGAAGACTCAATCAGCAGAGAAAGAAGATAAGAAAATTGAAAATAGAGCAAGTTTCACATTTCAGCCAAGTGAAACAGCCCAGTCGGGAAGTCAGTTGTATCGAGTTAGCTGACAGCTGAGTCACATCATGAAAAGAGAGAAGCAGAGTTGAGTCACCTTGGATATAAGCTGAATAATTTATGAGCTAAGTGACAAAAACGCAGTCGTTTTAATTCGAGCAGGAATGTTTTTAAGAATGACGTCAGCGTAATAATGATTGTCTACAAAACCTGCACAGTAAATCATATAATTGGTATAAATCTTTGTGCGTTTAATGTCGGGAAATTAATGCGATTCACGAAGAATCGGACCGTTGATCTTGATCAACATTTTCAAAATCCAAAAACCATCATTTCACGTCCCTTATATACGAAACTTCATTTTCTCTCTCCTTATGCAAACCTATTCATCTTCAGCAAAGAAAGAGCATTCTCTCTGCAACTGATTTCAAACCCTAGTTCTTACAAGTCAAGTTACTCAAGTCTCAATTGGTAAAATCTTCTGAAAATGGCTCAAACTCATGATTTCGTAAAGATCTCCAAGCAAATCCACACTGGTGCTTCTGTGGATTTCAAAGGCATGGTCAAATAGGTTGTCGATGAAGCCCTGGTCAAAATGATTGTAGAGAAACTAGAGAAGTCCGGTCTGAAGGACTTCCTGACGATACAGTTCACTCACACTTATCTGGAGGAGGTCTCCATGTTCTATGTGAACACAGAGGTGCAAGACGATGGAATCCGCTCATCGGTCCACATCAAGGTCATCAAAATCACTACAAAAGACCTTGATGAGCACTGCTTTTTACCCACAGAAGGGATTGCAGAACATTGCTTAGAAGAATGTCGACTCAGCTGCCAAGTCGGAGTTTGCTACGAAGGCTATGTATACAGCCTAGAAGGAGTCTCTGAAGGGGGATTACCACAAACTGGTGAACATCGTGTCCAAGTGCGTGGACATGAAGTTTGGAAGCTTTAATCAGCTGTCCAAGATTAAGTTGATTGTGATGGTTGCGATCATGCAGGAAAAGAAGGTGAATTAGGCTGAGTTCATCTTCAGCCGAATCTGTCAAAATGTGATGAACAGGTCCTACAAGGAGGATGGGACCTTTGGCAGTTCTTTGGGATATGGCATGGTGATTGGCCATCTGATTAAAGTAAAGGGCGTTGCACTCCGTCATGGCAAGCCCTTCCATGCCAATAAGAAGATGTTTAAGGCTAACCTTTCCGAAGCCCAGAAGAAGGCTCATGCACGAAAAGCGGATACTAGTGAGGGGGAATCAGCTGATCCCGAAGACACAGCTGAGACCTCTCCAGCTCTCTCTCCTAGGCCGATATCCAAGAAGAGAGCTGTTGTATCCAACTCGCCCGCCCTACTGACCAAATGAAAAGAAAGCACACCGCTCCCCGGCCCAAGTCCAAAGCTCCTGCCCATGCAGCCGAGACACCTGCCCCAACAGCCGAGATAAAGAAGGAACCTCAAATTCCCTCCCCTATCGTGAAGAAGAAGAGGACTTCCAAATCCAGAAAGGCAGCTGCCTCTAAGAAAGGAGCAAAGGCCTTCACTATTGAAGAGCCTACGGAGATGGAACCTGAGATCCAGCTGGTTCCCACCAAAAGAAGACGATTGTACAAGCATTCTGAGCTTGAAAAGATACCCGAGTCCAGCACTCAGCCGGAGAAGAAAGTTGAGATGTTGATGCTCAAGAGGAGCAGTCTCCAGAGATTGTGGATGACCAGGAGAAGACTACTGATGATGTTCAGCAGAGACAAAAAGACCCAGTTGTGCGGGAGACAGCTGAGGAAACTGAAGCAACCGAGACAACAGAACCGATGAATGAACAGGTTGTCTCAACTCCTCAGACAGATGCTGCTGAGTCTGAGAAGGAGCAAGGCCCATTAGCCCCCATCTAGGAGACCAGAGAAGGAGACGATGATGAAGATGACTTGATTATGATTCTCTCGTCTACCCTAACATTCAAAAAATATTGAGGGAATGGAGAGCTTGGAAATTGGACTACTTTAGGCGTCAATTTGCTCGCCCAGAATTTATTGAGGAGGAGGAGGAACTTTTTAGGTTCCTTGGACATGCCTTTGTCCAATCTGCTGTGAATGAAGAGAGTTGTATGGAAACCCTCCGCCTTATTAAGGAGGAAGAGAGGGAGAAAGTGGTGGAGCAAGCAAGAGCCTTGGAGAAATCCAAGATCTGGCAGTAGACTGGGACTTATGAGCATATACATGAGTCTACTGACAGTGATGAAGATATGGATCCAGCTGCTGCAGTGGAGAAGTCAGAATTGCAGTAGGCTTTACAACAATCCCAAGCCATGCACGAGCAAAGCCTTCTAGAGGGTCCAGGAGAGTCCTCAAAAATCTCTCCAAGGACTGATCCTTTGGGAGTGATGCAGCTGATTGCGACAGACATTACTTCAACCACTTCCCCCGTGCACTCAGCTGATAGCTCCCAGGGAATTGGCAATGAAGCTAGGACTTTGGGCCCCCAAGCCAAGCCATCCCTGAAAAAGGTGTTAACACACCTGCTCCTGCGGCTGAACACTTAGAGGGAACATAAGCCGCATCTTAGGAGAAGAGTGACCCCACTCTCATTCGCTCAGCTGGTGCGCCAGCTGAGGGGGAAACTCTCTCCACCACAGCAAGGTCAGAGTAAGCTGTGGGAGACAAAACATTGCAATTAGGAGGCGAAGGTGCGAAAACCATAGAGCAGCAGAGTGACATTATCGACGCTCGGACAGTTGAGTCTGTCTCAGCTAAGATGTCCACTGCTTTGTAGGCCAATGAAGCTATTGCCGCAGCTAAGGCAAAGGATGGAGAGACCCTGGGAGTTAAGACTCTGGGTCCTGAAAGTGCAATCCAAGGAGTTGAGACTTCGATGGATGCCATGATCCAAGACCCTAAGACAGCTGCGTCTGTCGAAGGGATAGTAGAAGACCCTGAGACAGTTGAGACTATCGAAGGGAATGTCAAAGGCCCTACAGTAGTTGAGATTGCTGGGGGTAATGAAGGCCTTCCCTAGGTAAAGAGCAAACTGAAAAGAACATTCCTCAAATTGAAGGTGCTGCTGCAGAAGAGGAGATCATCGCCCTTCACGATTCTCAAGAGCATATTGATACTTTATTTTTGGGATTGGAAGATGAAGTTGAGTCCACACAACATGAAAATCTAATGACGGACACAGCTGAGGATGTTCTCAATACTCAGAGCCAAGTCAGTGAGAAGACGGCTCGTATGAGGTTTAATTTCGATGATGAGCAAATCCTAAAGCCTCATCATCTTCCGAGTAATACACCGATGATACTGATTGAGGACCAGGTTATTCATTTGGAAAAACACTCTGAGACCGAGGAAGCTGTTAAGACAGCTGAGGCTCAGTCAGCTGGGCAACAAATCTCAAATGCTCCAGCTGAAACCGACTCAAATGTGCAGGCTCCCACGATTTGCGGCGTGAAGCGACTCACCGCTCAATCGCGAGCTTTCACGAGATGCACCAAAAGCTGCCGATGACGATGCCGCAGCTGAGACACAATGAGTTGAATCATCGCAGGCACCTCAGAGTCAAGACATACCATTTGTGCGTGATGACGTTTTTGAAGATATGTTCCCATTCTCTAAGAATTTGCCCAACATGGATGAGGAATTTGCTGCAGATTTAAAGAAATACACCGTGCGGGGAAGAGCGATCATTTCCACATATACGATTGTGCTAGTGGACTTCAATTTTGATGCGAGTGGTGTGGTGAATCCAACCCTACGGTGAGTTCTGTGAAGCCTTCAAGAAGATCTGTGAAGAGATTGAGAAGATGGAACGTCACCAAGCCTCTCTAGACTTGCGTTTGGACAATCAAGATGCTACCGTCACAGCCGATTTGAGAGGGATTGTAATGCGAATAAAGGAATGGGCTCAAATGTGTTTGCCATGAGATCGAAGCAGGTCCGATACTTCAAAGCAGTTTTTGCCAAAATGCTTGTTTGGAGTGCGGACAACTCAATGTATCAGCAGAGGATGAAGGAATATATAACGAGGATATAAACTTAACACAAGTCGGATATGGAGCTGCTACAACAATTTCACAAGACTGAGATTGCCCGAATCAAGAATAACATGAATGAAAAATTCAGCCTTCTCATGGCTGAAATAAAGATTGTGATAGCCGAGTCGAAGGCTACTCGCTCAGAATTTCCAAAGGCGTACGATGCAGCAGACTCCAAGAAAAACTCGACGAATAGCCGACTGGATTTCATCCTCAGTAGATTATTCCCTGGGATACCTCTCTCTTTTGGTGATGATGCCAAAAAGGGGGAAGAGGAGACCCTTAAGGGATTGAAGGGAGAAGTGAAAATAGGAGGCGACAAAGCTGAGGGGGAAGGAAGTTCCAAAAATCTTCCTTTGAAAATGATGTATGTTGAAACCCCACAGCTTGGTGAAGTCACTGCCTCCATTCTCAGCAAGATACCTGTGAACCTTCCTATCGAGAAAGCTGTAGTGTCCATGGAAGATAAAAGAAATGCCATTGAAGCTGCATTTGAGGAGGTATCTGAGAAACAAGAAGCTGGCGTTCAAGAGATAATGAAGCAATATGGTGGTCCTCCAGCCGAGAAGGACTACGATGCGATTAAACCCCCGAGAAAAATTGTCATGCCTGATGATGGATCTGAGCCCAGATCGATGGATGAATTCAAAACTCTAGAATCAGAGGGCTACTTTCAAGGAATGACTCTGCCACAAGCCTGGGACTTGTATTGGGAGAAAGGATTGGATTTGTGTAAAGCAGCTGATAAGCAGCAGACTTCCAGGAGTCACTCAACTGGAAAGTTGAAGACTCCAATATAGTACACTCCTAGAGGAAGGGGAGCTGAGTCAGGAAGGGGAAGAAGTGGTGGTGGAAGAGGATCTCAACCTGACCAAAGTCAAAAGACGTCGCATACGTAGATCCAGAAAAGAAGGGTATTATCTATATGGTTGGATTTGACCATCTTGCCAACCTAGAAGTTGCAAGAAAGAACGCTGAGGCTCTTAGAAGGCAAGAAGATGAGAATGAGAGAACTGCTTGCAAATGGGAAGAAAGGAAGCGGGGGGATGACCCTGCTGCTAGGCGAGCGTATGAGAAAAAGAAAAGGGAGGAAGAAGAGAAGAAGACAAAGAGAGCTGATGATGACAGGAGAAGAGCTGAAGAAGAGAGAGGAAGAAAGCATCAAAGGCATTGAAGTGTGCTGCGAACCCCTTCATGTATTTTGATGTAAATACATTTTTGTAAGTCTTCTGTAATAAGCCCAATGAATTTCCCTATAATTTTCACTTTGTATCTTAGCTTAGAAGTACTTTGTATTGTCATGTTATATATAAAGCTCTGATACTTGTTGTAAACAACTTTATAAAGGACAAGAATGCTATGATCAATAAAATGATGATTTTAAAGCATACATTCTTTATTACTGCACTGCTTGTGTGTTTACTATTTACTTTTTAAATGTTTTAAGTTTTGGCATCATCAAAAAGGGGGAAATTGCTAGGAAATTTATTTGATAGATTTTGATGATACCATGTAAAACTTAAACTACGAAGTTGGCACCCCATTTTCCTTATAATTTGTATTCTTATAGATAGGACTGGAAAAGCTGAGTCAAGTCAGCTATGTCAAAGATTACAAGAAGTCAACTGCGGACTAAGTGAAGACTCTGCTGTGTGTCAGCTATTTAAGGCCATGAAGGAAGTCAGGACTCGACTAAAGGAGAGTCAGCTGAGGAACAACTGTGAGAAGTGTCAGATAAGTCAACTCAAGAAGCCAAGTCTAAAGGTTGAAGTGACAGTCGAGTCAATCCAATGATTGGAGCAGACTCAAGTCACTAGGGATAAAGGCAGCAGTCAAGTCAAGACAACTGACTTAGATCCGTTGATTAAAGTCAAGAATATTACTCCATTTAGTAATATGACAAGCTGCCAGGTCTAAAAGTGTGTGGCCCAGAATTGTGCAAAAGGAATAAGCCAATGGGAAACACTGCACCTTATGTCAGACACCTGCAAATGCTGGAATGCCATTTAATATGAGGAAAGGTCAACATCACCAAGGTTGCAGACCAAGAAAAGACAAGCCAACGAACACAAGTGACATTTGAAATTAGAATATCTCTTCAACGGGCAAAATTTCAAATGGACACTATAAAAGGCTGAGGAAGCTATTGAGAAAAGGTTACCTGAACCACGAACGAACAAGTATTATTCAAGCAATTAACCTGCAATATTCTCATAGCAATTCTCAAGCCTCAAACTCGAAGAAACTCGATCCAACATAAGTTGTGAAGGAGAGATAACTTCAACCAATTGATGAGGAAACTTTTGAAGAATCAAAGGGGTCTACTTTCCAAGTCAGGATTGTAGAAAGGTTCAAGGTCGAACCATTATCAAGTTTGTTGGAGGGCTTCGTGATCAAATCCAAGAACTTGAGAAGTGAGCTGAAGTAGCAAGGCTGCTGCCCTATGAAGAAGTTGAGTCGTAAGAGAAGCCATCTGTGTGATCAAGGCTGTTTCCAGACTGATAACCGCTTGTAAATTGATCTGTTACATAGTGGATTCCTCCAGGAGTTGGAGAAGAGAGGATTAGAAGAATTACCCCATCTTCGAACCTCTATAAAATATTTGTGTCATTTACTTTCAGCAAATTTACATTCCTGCATATTTACTTATATCTGCTGTTAGTTTATATTTGCTATCCAACTGATAAATAACCAAGTGCTAAAAATCAAGTGTTAAAAACAAGCTTAAAACAAATCAAGGGTGTTAAGTCTTCCGCTGTTAAAACCAAATCAGCCAAGTTAAGTTTTTGGCTTAAGCAGCCAAGTTATACTATCAACAGCTTCATCGAGTCTGTTGAGTGGATAACTTAGTTGAATAGCCGACTTAGCTGTCCCCCAAGGACACAGCTGTTTGAGTCAACTCTGTTGAATATTTTAAAAGGACTAAAATCGAAAATTTGGTAAGGTTTATTCAACCCTCCCCCTCTTATAAACCTTACACCACACCCCTTGGGACCTACAAACTTTGTGAAAAAATGAGAGCTTGAGGCTAAAGAAAAAGAAAAAAGAGGCAAAAAGGCCTAAGAATGAAAAAGGAGAAATAAGGGTGGAGTTGAGTTTAAAATCAAAATATCTTGAGATAATGAGTTTTATGAAAAAATTGGGTTGGTGAATTCCAAGTCTGTGCACCTAAATTCTATTTGCTCAAGTCAAGCCATTTAATCCAAATTTCCCCCACCCTTACCAAATAGCCTACATTACAACCAAATAAAAAGTCCTTTTTTTATTCTTAGATTGTGCACACAAAAGTGGTAGAGATGTTAGACGATTTGCAAGCATATGGCAGTTCTACTTTCAATGAATTGATTTTGAGCGTAAACATTTACCATATACTTTGAGAGATGAGTGATAAACTACTTCTAGTGAGTTGCGATGTCAAGTACCCGACAGAGTATTAATTATGTCGATCTTATAAAAGATGACTTCTTGATAATGAATTCCATGGTTTACTTGAGTATGGAGTCATATGAGATTAAATATTTATAGTATTCTTGTGTGTTCTTTTAACCCCTTGATATTATTTTTCTTAATTTGCTCGAGGACGAGCAATGTTTTAAGTTTGGGGGATTTTGATGCGTGTAAAATATACGTACATTTAGGGGCTTAAAATGATATATAGTTGATGCATTTGCACGCATATTTAGTATGTTTTTACTTGGTTTCCTTAGAAGGGTATGATATTGTGTATTGTTGTAACTTTTATAGGAAACAAAGCTTAATCGAAGAAATATTAGTTGAAAGACCCGGATAGGACTGGCGAGTGCGGAAAGAAGATCGAAAAGGCAAAGAAACCAGACAAAAACATGTCACACGGCCGGACCATGTGGAACCACATGACCGTGCGACATACCCGTGTGAAAAATGACATGTCTGTGTGAAGTTGGGAAGAAACAGGGGACGAAAACAAGCTGCACGGCCAGACCATGTGGGACCCATACAGGCTTGTGAGGTTGGTCTGGACGAAAGTCAGATGGCCATGTGAGGTTACACGGCCGGGCAGTGTGGTGCACTGTCACGCGTTTTTTGGTGTTCTTTTCCTAAACAAACTCTACAAGTGATCTCTCCAAGCATCTATAAAAGGGACCCAAGGTTTGCACGAAATTAGATCATCCAACAAAATTCATACCACATACAACACATCAAATTAAATAAGAATACAAGATCCAAGGTCTTCTGAGAGAGGAGGACTAGGTCGCGAAGAACACCATTAGGCCTTTCGCATCTACGGGAGCACAAGAGCTTCGAAGGCTTGGAAGGAGAATACATCCTGACAAGAAGGGATTTTCTTTCTTTGTATAGATCTCTTGTCTGTACTTAAACAATGTCATAATGTTGATTTCGAATTTGTCTATGAATTTGTTATCAATGGCTGGCTAATCTTTCGGATCTTAGGGCATAATCAAAACTGTGGATTCATGTTAAATCTTGATTAATTGATTTCATAATTGATTCATATGTTCTACTTTATGAATTCGAGTGCTTATTAATTGCCGATTATCTGATCAATATTTTGCATGTCATACTTGTTAGTCCATAATCCGGGAGGTGAGTTCTAACAAGACGAAAATTGAATTCAGACATAAACAGGGTAATGTATCGGGAGACTACTTTTGTTTGTGGGGAATATTTCAATTCAAATATCTTTTAGGATTTAATGATAGTTGTGATGGATCAGGAGACCTCAATTATTATTAATCTACTGTTTATGCACCACCCGGGAGGGGGAATAAACTATTTTAGGAACTGAATCCATAGAAACGCATGGATTGGTTATTGAAACTTTAATTGGATTTAATATTAAAGAAACATGTTGATATTATGTGCCTAAGGTTGCTTCCATGGTTGTTGAAAAAACTTGTGGAGTTCACAAATTTATTTTTTTTTTATTTTATTTTCAATTTTTCTAAAAACTTGATATTCGGTCGCTTCAATAAAATTGGAATGTGATGTTATTATAGCCTAAGTGTTTCGTAGTCAATCCCTGAGGAATATGACCTTGCTTGCCATTATCCTATAAACTACACTGTACACTTGTAGTGTAGAGATCCAAATATTTTTGGCGAACAATAACATTAAAGTTACAGATCATGTTTTGCTTTTTATCTAGGGTTTCTATCATTTTATCTCAGCATTTGACTGAAACCTTTGGTTTTTCTCTCTCTCCGCCTCTTGGGTTCTCCTTTGTGGGCGGAGGCTTACCAACTTCACCTTAAGTTGGATTCTGAGGCTTTTATAAGTTTTTCTTTCTATGTTTGTGGTGGGATTTGGTGCTTCTCTCAAGTTTTCGACTCTTTGTGAAAACCCTTTAGAGGTTCGCCTTTTTTTTCCGATTCTGTGCATTCCCTCAAGATTTCATACTCCCAGTGAAATTTCCTTAGGGTTTTGCTTTATAATGTCAATTATGTGCCTGTTTTTGGGATCCTCTTAGATTTTTGTATCCTTGGGGTAACTCTTAAACTCGGTGGCTTGAATCATTTTTTATGCAAGTCTCATCGTCTTGCTGTTGTTCTTCAAGTTCGTAAAGGGGTTTCTGCAACCTTAGTCCTTGAAGCAACCCTTGTTCGTAATCTTTATTTGTGAACTTTCATTGGTACAGAATGCCCATGGCTAAACCTCCCGAAGGCACTCCAGTAGCTTAAGGGGGAAAAAATAAACATATTTATTTTCAATCTTCTCCCCGTGAATCTTCAAATTCACAATCTAAAACTTTGGGCTCCGAAGACTCAGTTACCTTAGGTACTGAGGATTCGGTTTTGTCACAATATGCTAATGAAAATCCTTTTTCTGCCTCCACAAGTCATCCGGTTAAAGAAGGCCAAATGATGGATGCGGAACTACTTGACCCTGGTGGCCGCCTGCCGAAAAAAACCCAACCAGATGTGGGGACTTCTACTGGTCCAAAAGAGAAGCCCCCTTTGAAGCCATTCTAAACCTCAAACTACCTGGTAATTCTAAATGTAAATCTTATACGAATCTCTTCTCTGTCCATCAAAGTGATGAACTGAAAATCAAACCTATCCCCTCAGGTGGGGATATTGTTGTTCTAGAAGAAACTGATATATGTGATGTGCAACATGAATGGGGTTACTGCTTACTTGGGTGTTTTGTGGGCAAATAGCCGGAAAGATTAACATTAAAAAACTTGTTGAATATTGGGGTGTTAATTGTGATGTTCTCTCTTATGTTAATGGGTGTGTTATTTTTCGTTTCGATGAACTGGTTGACATGGAATACATTTTGCAAATTGGCCCATATCACTGTCTTGGTCGAACTCTTTTACTCAAACTCTTTGATTTTGAATCCCCCCCAATCTGTTAATTTCAAAACTGTACCAATCTGGGCTAAATTTTCGTTGACCGAGCCCTTGTTGGCATCCTATTGCTTTTGGGAAATTTTGCCTAAAAATTGGTCAACCAATCTATTGTGATAGACCCACTTTTGAAAAATCCAGGCCTGCCTTGGCTAGAGGTTTGATTGATGTTGATCCCACCAAAAAATTGTCTGACTCTGTTGTCATCCAACTTCCTAATGGGCAACCTTTCTCCCAAAAAGTTGAATTTGATTTTATCCCTAAACTTTGCAAAACTTGTGCAAATTTTGGCTACTTTGCTGAGGAATGCACACGAAAAAATTGTTGCCCAGAAAGGAAAAAAAGTTTTTATCCTCAAAAGGATTTTAAGAAAAGTGGTATTGATATCCAATCCTCTAAAGGAAAAAAATGTAGTGCAAACTGTTGTCATTGTTCATGATAATGAAATGCAACCTGTTGTCTATTCTAGACCAGAAATGGCTCTAGTTTCTGGTGTAAATCAGCAAATAAAGCCTTTGGCTGAGCAGGATACGATTCCTATCAATACCGGTGGATTCAGTTCCTAGTTTTGAATTTTTTCAAAACTTGATGTGAATTTGCAAACAAATCCCCCTCCAACCAAGTGGTGGATACCCTTGCGAATGATCCTGTCATTATCTCCATAATGGTACCTCAAGCTAATATCATTAATCCTATTGCCTCTTGTAACCAATTTGTTGTGTTAGATTCTGTTGGTAATCCCTCACAGGAACTCCAAGATCCTGCTCAAATAACCCTTGACAATCAATCAGCTGACCTTGAAACAAACTTGTCAAGGAGTGCAAAGAAAATGCTGAAGGAAAAATTGCAGAATCTCTCAATTCTGCTAATCTAAATCCTTCCTCAGCAGCCACTATAATTCCTAAAGATTTTGATAAGAATGTTGTTGTAGGCAACTCCTCTAAGTCTTCCTTTGTTCCCACATGTAAAAGTTCTAAACCAACTAATGATTGTGGCTCAAAAAGTAATCATGGTAAGAATAACAAGAAAAAATCCTCTGGTTCAAAATGAAAATTGTTTCTTGGAATATAAGGGGCTTTAAAAACCCTAGAAAACAAAATGATATTTTTTCCCTTGTTAAAAAAGAAAATGTTGATATTCTTTGTTTGTTACAAATTGAATTGGAAAAGAGATTACTATTATCTCATCTCAGTGTGATTTTATAATGAGAACTTAATTCCCTAGTTGGTCTTGTGCGAATAATTTTCACTTAACTAGAAATGGTCATATCCTCCTAATATGGAACCCCCAAACTGTTCATCTTGATGTCCTGGAGTTAGCTGAACAAGTCATTCAAGGTCATCTTGTATTTGCAGAGTCACTCAAAATGAGTTTTTTGCTTCTTTTGTTTATGGTTTCTATAAAGTTTCTGAAAGAAAACCTTTGTGGGAGAAACTTGTTGATTTTGGTGAATCTCTTACCAATCCTTGGCTTATTCTTGGAGACTTTAACCGGATAAAAGCTCCTAATAAGAATATAATATTAATAGTGACCCTATAACCAACCACATGTTAAATGATTTTCAAGAAACTTGTCTGTTGCTTGGTCTAAATATGTCCCCACCACTGGGTGCTTCTTCACCTGGACAAATCGTCATGTCTAGTGCAGGCTTGATCGTGCTCTTATTAATTCTACCTGGTCTTCTTTTAGTTTCCATTGTAGTTCTGAATGCCCCACCCTTGGTGCCAATTCAGACCACTCTCCTGTTATTGCCACTGTGTTTAGTCATAATCTTAATCTCACAAAACCTTTTAAATTCTTTAACATGTGGACCCTTCATCCCAACTTCCTTAACCTTGTTCAGGAAACATGGGACACTCACATTTGGGGCACTGCCCAATTTATCTTATGTTAAAAACTTGAAAGCTCCCTTAAAAGCTCTCAATATAATCACTTTGGCCATATCTCTTCTAGAGTTAAAAATGCTAAAGCCTTTTTTCATCACCATCAAACCTTGCTGGAAAAAGATCCAAATAACTCTTCCCTGCTTATTTCTGTGAAGGATCTGAAAAACCAGGTTGTTTTTCCTTCTCAAGACGAAAGGTCTTTTTTGTCTCAAAAAGTTAAATGCAACTTTCTTAACCTCAGTAACAGAAATACAAAATTCTTTCACAGTTTTATCAAAAGAAATGCCCTCAAAATACGGATCTCCTCTGTTTTTAAAGAAGATGGTTCCCAAACCACTTCCTTTTATGATTTGTCTAAGGCTTTTGTGAACTATTTTACTAAGTTGTTTGGCACCCACATCCATACCAGTCATATTGATCCTCATGTTCTCATTTTTGGGCCCCTCTTATCTGATGACCAATCTGGTCTTTTAACTTCCCCCATCTTACCGACTGATATTAAAAATTTGTTTTCAATATTGAGGATGACAGGGCCCCGGGTACTGATGGCTTTACATCATCTTTTTTAAAAAAATCATGGATCGTGGTTGGTCATGATGTCACTCAAGCTATCCTTGAATTTTTTTCTATTTCGAAAATTTTAAAACAACTCAATCATACCACAATTGTTCTTACTCCCAAAACGGACCATTCTCCGTTTGTGGCTTGTTTTAGACCCATTGCTTATTGCAATGTTATCTATAAAGTTATTACTAAATTATGGCGACCAAATTATAACTTGTCCTTCCCTCCATTATTGACCCTGCCTAGGCAACTTTCATTAAAGGGACGAATATCACTAATAACATCTTCTAGCCCAAGAATTCCTTAGGAATTATGCCAGAAAAAGAATTTCTCCAAGATGCACAATCAAGGTTGAACTTAAGAAAGCTTATGGCTGTGTTTCTTGGAACTTCCTCCATGAGGTTTAATTGGTCTTGGTTTCCCAACTCTCTTTATCTCTTGAGTTATGGAGTGTGTCACTATACTTTCATATTTTCTATCAATGGCTCCATACAGGGGAATTTTCCCGGTAAAAGGGGTCTTCGCCAGGGTGACCCCATGTCCCCTGTCCTTTTTCTTCTGTGTATGGAATACCTCTCTAAATTAATCAAAACCAGAACCTCAAATTCTGACTTTAATTACTATCCCAGATGCCAAGACCTTAAAATCACATCATATTATTTTTGCAAATGACCTTATGTTGTTTGCCCGTGGAGATTATCACTCTGTAAAAATCCTTATTGATTGTATGGAAGAATTCAAACATGTCTCTGGTCTTGATATCAATGCCTCCAAATCTTTTACTGTTAGATAAATATTTTTATCATGATTTTGATGATTTTATTTTTACACCAAAACAATATTTTTAAATGTTGTCCAAATATTCCTAAATGATTTAAATTGTTTCTACTAATTTTCCAGAGTATTTCTTCAAGTTTATTTTCGACAAAAAATGGACAACACTTTGGATGATTTTGTGTTAATGTGTTTTTACATCAAAATAATATTTCTAATGTTGTCCAAATACTCCCGATCGGTTTAAAATGTTTTTACTAGTTTTTCGGAGTATTTCTTGAAGTTTATTTTCGACAAAAAATTGGACAACACTTATGTCTCATATGCAACCGGTCGCCCTATAGGGCAACCCATACCTGGAGTTGAGTTGTGAAACAGAAAAAGGGACGGAGGATTTTTTGAGGAGGTCGACTGGCCGACCTTGACGTTGACCGTGCAGTACGAAAGAGAGAAATCGAAACCAATCTCTATATTGCATATTTGAGGTTGGACCGGTCCACAAGGGGGCCGACCGGTCGCACTGGGTCGACCGATCGAGCACCCCCCCGACCGGTCCCCCTATGTGTTTTTGCTGTTTTTTTTTCTTTTCTGTATTTGTGCGCGACCGGTCACCCTATCGTTTGACAGCAAAATTCTAGCCGTTGACAGCAGACAGTTCTTCCTTAAATTGTGGGATTGATTTCTAATAGCTATATTCTTGAGTTTAATTGTATTTTTCTGTAGATTTTCAATCCCCAATAGGAGACTATCCATGATCAATCATCTCCTATAAATAGAGGAAGATTTGGAGCAACAAAACAAGAAATTGAGATACAACACAACAAGATACACTCAAAGCAAATACTTGTTCTCTCATTGTTTATATTCTTGTTGTAATAGCCTAAGGTCTTACACTTTCACATCTTGAGGTCTAGGCTTTATTTCTTGATTACACTTGCACTCAAAATTGTATTATTCATTATCGAGTTGTAATTTTGAATTTGTGGTCATCATTCAACACAAGATATCCTTGTGAGTGTTCTTGTGGTAAGAACACACTTGGATCTAGGTGATAGGTGCAAGAAGATTGTGGTAATCTTCTCATTGAAGAGTGTGGTGCTCTTTGAGGTTTTGAAGAATTTGGTGTTCTTCAAAGTTGAAGATTGTGGTAATCTTCACAAGGTGCCATTGGAGATTGTGGTAATCTTCAAGGGAGATTGTGGTAATCTCCAAAGAGGTGTTGTAAGGTGATGTTGTATTAATTGTGGTAATTAATAAAAAAAAAATCTTTTTGAAATCCATCCCGGAGATACTGGGGTGGTAGAGGATTAGGCCCTAGGTGGGTTGAACCTCTATAAATCGACGCGTGTTATTTACTTCCCGTACTTCATTCTTGCCTTGGCTTGTTTGATTGAAAAAGAGGGCATAATCGAGAAAATGGAGATAATCTATTCACCCCCTCTCTAGATTATCGTAGCCGCTTGGACTTACATTTACAGCTGGCATTCTTAGCCCAGAACTTGATGAAATCATGGAACTTATTAATTACCCCATTGGTAACCTACCAGTCAAGTATTTGAATATTCCCTTAGCTACCCAAAGACTTAATTGTGTCCACTATGATCCCTTATATGACTGAATTGCAACTTATATTAATAAATGGACAGCTAATTCTCTTTCATATGATGGCAGATTGATGCTTATTAAATCTGTCCTTCAAGGAGTGGAATGTTACTGGCTACAAATCTTCATACTCCCCCAAACTGTTATTGACAGAATTTATCATCTCTGTCGTGCTTTTCTTTGGGGGAGAAACCCTGCTATTGCATGGTCTGATGTCTGTCTCCCCTTCGATGAAGGTGGCCTTGGTATTAGGGATCTTTATGCATGGAATCAGTCTCTTCTGTCAAAATTTTTATGGAACATTCACCAGAAAATGGACACTCTTTGGGTTCGTTGGGTTCATGCCTATTACATTAGGAGACTGTCCATTTGGGAATGAGTTCAAAAAAAATAATGATTCTCCACTTCTTAAAAGGGTTTGTGATATCCAAAATGAACTTATTATGAAATTCCACAACCACCAAGAAGTGATTAATAAGCTTACATTGAGCTGCCCTAAAGGCCTAAATTCTTGTGGCATGTATGATTTATTCCATAATCATGGATCTAATCATTTCTGGCATGTTGCTATCTAGAAAGATTATATTCCTCCTAAGTTTTCATTTTGCACTTGGTTTGCTTGCAGGGACAGACTTTATACTCTCAACAATTTATCATATATGAATCTGGATCCAATTTGTAAACTGTGCTCTATTGATCTAGAACCTGTCTCTCACCTTTTTTTCTCTTGTGAAGTTACTAACCGTGTTTGGTGCACGATTAAAAGATGGTTATCCATTACGCGATCAATGAGCACTATTTCAAGTGCCGTTAAATGGATCAAAAAAGACCCTGTTGGTCCGGTCCTCAAAAAAGCCCGTTCTATTGCTCTTTGCTGCTTCATCTACCAATTTGGATAGCCCGGAATCAACTTATTTCCTAAGACAAACCTTTCTCTAAAGATGCAATCTTTCTCAAAATTCAAAAACACCTTTACAAGGCTATCTATTTTCGATTCCCTGTTGATCTGGTTAATTTTTAAAATCTTACCTGTGGGATGTTTCCTATTGTATTCTATAATTTTTAAACATTACACTTTAGTGGAACCCCTGTACCTCCCCGCGTCTTGGCCTCCCTTTCTTTCGATGATGGGTGCTTCTCTTTTTGTTTTCTTTCTTTGTTTGGATCTCTCTGTTGCTATGATTATCCCAATCTGCTGAAACAGACTGCTAAACTCAGTAATATGGCCCAAATGATGAGCCATTGTTTAAAAGAGAGAGAGAGAGAGAGAGATAAAATATAAGGGTTTGTTTGTGGGCGTCTTTATGATTTTGGGGAACCTTTGTCTTTTTTTCTTTTCTTGATGGTTGTTGGTTTGCTGATTTTTAGCTTGTGCCTAATCAGTAAAACCCCCATCTTGGATGAAAATAATACATATTTTCTACATTTAAAAAACAAATCTGAATAGAATTCCTCTTTGGATGGCTATGTTTCTTGGTTGGATCTAGGCTTACGTCGGCCTTTTTGGTTGCCAATCTCGATGCTCATGCCTTTTTCTTTCAATCAGTTTGGTGGCCTGTTGGATCCCCTTTCTACCGAGACCTTTGGGTCCAAGTCAATAGGTTTGATCCCCCCAACCATACATTGATTATTTTTCATGCCTCCATTTTGGACCTCTCTTCAGCTTTTAAATTGCCTTCCCTTTATGAGTTATATTCCTTCTCCGATGGGCCTGGCTGGTTTGCATTACCTCTTAATAAACCTATCAACAGCTTTTGGACCTCTCATCACCAATCTATAATTTTCTTGTAGATTATTCGCCATCCTTTTTCAAGCTTTCATCGGTGAGCCTTGGGTCGACTCCGCCCAGAGCCGGTCCTGGGTTTTGAGGGGCCTGGATAAAAAAAAATGGGGCCCCTCGGGTTAGATTTAAAAAAAGACAAAAGACATGTTACAAATGTAATTTTATTAATTTAATCTGGAAAAACTTATTTCTGCGAATGCAACAGTCACTGGAATTGTCAATAATATCTTGTATGCAATGAATGCATTAGGGAAACAATTCATTCTCTGCAAAAAGTTTAGAATTGCACTCGCTGTTTTTGCTTCCCGTGGTAGCATATGTTGTATGATCTTCAGTTCTTGATACAAATCATCTCCATCCAAATCTGAAATATCTTGTCATGTACCTCCTTTTTTTGTAGTTTTCTTTCAAGATTCTTGCATCGAGCCTTCAAGTCCCATCAATCAATGAATTCAATCTATCAGTTGTGAAAAGAAATCCAAATAGATCTTCATATTCTCTTCTTTAGTGAGCCAATTGTCTGATCAATTATATATAAAAAGTAATGGACTCTAAAATATTCCTCTGGAGATACTTGTCTCGTTTGGGAAGGCTCACATGAAAGCTCATCAAAATATCTTTTTCTGTATATTTTTCTCCTCTCAGGAAAAATAGGATCAATCTCCATTGATGAAGCAAGTTCTTTCGTAGTACTAATGGTTTCTCTAAATGCAGTTTCTCTATACTCTTGAAATGAGGCAGTCAACAATTTAACCTTGATCATAGCAACATCAATAAGCATATCTTCAGATTGCAAACTTTTGCTAACAATGTTGACTTTACTCAATATGTTATACCAAATAACCATGCCTATCAAAAATTCGAAGTTTCCAAATTCAAATGTTGCCAAATAATTAGCTTCACTCCTTATTTTGGAGTCAATGTCTCTGTCTGCAAGTTCAAATAAAGCTTCTCTGACTTGTTGAGCTTGAAGTACAATTGTTTTCACACTTTCAATACGGCTTTTCCATCGAGTGGTTGACAATGGCTTGAGAGTTAAACCTTTAGTGTTATATGATCCACTAAAATCTTCCTCCTCTTTGTAGAATGAGAAAATAATTTTTAAATCCTTTGTATCACTCCAAAAAAATCATTCGCTTTTCCACAAGAATTTGCAATGTCACAAAGTGTTAAGTTTAAACAATGACAACCAAATGGAGTGTACAATGCTCTAGGATTTATATCCAAAAACTTTTTTTGCACGCCTTGGTGTTTTCCTTTCATATTTTTCCCATTGTCATATCCTTGCCCTCTAACATCATCAATATCAAGTCCAATATTACTCAACACATTTTGCAACTCTTCAAACAATCCTTGTCCTGATGTATCATCCACATTCAAAAACCCCAAAAAATATTCTTCTACTTTTATTGGACTTGTAGAAACATCAATACATCTTATGACTAGAGTCATTTGTTCTTGGTTACTAACATCAAGAGTACAATCAAGTATCACAGAAAAGAACTTAGCTTCTTTGATTTTTGTAAGAATAGAATTGTTGATTTCAGAAGTTAGCATATGTATCAACTCATATTGAATTTTTTGGCTGAGATAATGATGATATACCTTACTTTCAAGATGCTCCATCATCACAAGATCCCACTCTGCAATCATCTCAGCCGCAGACATAAAATTTCCATTTCTATCATCATACAACTTTTCATTACTACCACGAAATGCTAGGTTTTGTTTAGCCAAAAACCGCACAACTGAGATTAGATGATGCAATATCATTCTCCAACGCATTTTTGCCCTCTTAATTTGTTCTTGATTAGCATTATTAATTATTTTACTCTTCTCCAATCTAATGCGCGACTCATACCAATAAGAATAGCTATTGACATGTTAAATACTTGTCTCGTGTATTTTAAGTATGCTACTAAGATGTGCCCAATCACAATATCCCTTATTTGTTAGTTGACTTGGTTGAGGCACTATTTTGAACAATTTGTAACAAAAACAAAATGCTTTATCTAGTGCTTTTGAATACACTAACAAATCTCTAAGGTGTTTTTGACCATTTGGTAAAATTCGAGTGTAGAAGTCTGAAGAAAAACGTCTATTTGATTCATCTTTTGGACCTTTCCCTGTTAATACATCTCTTATAGGACCCTTTTTCACTAATAGATACTTTCACTTAAGATCTAAATTCTCCCAGATTCTTGGATCGAAGATGTAAGGTGAATTTGGCGAACTTGGGGCTTCGTTCAATAAACTAAGAACATCATTGTTGCTTTCAGACTGAAGAATGTTATCTCCATCACCATCAGTACGAACATCATCAATATTATCAATATTTTCTAAGTCTAAGCCACCAGCACTTTGATTTTCTTTAGTACCATTCATATATTTATCTATATCATTTTCCAATAGTGAATCTTCATGCAATCTGTAGCCATCGTTTTTTTCTGATCGTCTAAATCTTCAAGTGACGGGCTTGAAGGTTCTTTCACAATGAATCTAACTGGTGCTCCTCTTTGAGACTTAATAAATTCTTCGACGTGTATACACACTAAAAAACAATTCAGGGGCCCTGTGCGGCGGCACCACCTCGACCGCCTTAGGGCCGCCCCTCTCCACCCACTCCCTTTGACTGCTTGACTAATTGGTTGATGATCACTTTTCTTTATAATTTTGATTCTATGGAATGAGCATTTAACCTTTGTTTAGGTGTTGTCCATATAGATTGTTATTTTTCTTGTTTCACCCATTACATCTATTGGTTGGTGATGGGCATGTCCATATTCGCCTTGTTTTATTTAAAATGGGTATTGTAAGTCCAAGCGGCTACAATAATCTAGAGGGGGTGAAAATATTATCTCTATTTTCTCGATTATGCCCTCTTTTTTGGATAAATAACCCAAGACAAGAATGGAAGTGCGGGAAGTAAACAACACGCGTAGATTTATAGAGCTTCACCCCACCTAGGGACTACGTGCTCTACCACCCCAGTATATCCGGGATGGGTTTCGAAAAAATAAATTATTAATTACCACAATTAATACAACACCACCTTTGAAGATTACCACAATCTTTTTACAACACCTCTTTGGAGATTACCACAATCTCCCTTGAAGATTACCACAATCTTCTACGGCACCTTGTGAAGATTACCACAATCTTCCACCTTGAAGAGCACCAATCTCTCCAACACCTTGAAGAGCACCAAACTCTTCCACAAGAAAATCACCACAATCTTCTTACACCTAAAACCTAAGATCACCCAAGTGTGCTCTTACCACAAGAACACTCACAAGGATATCTTGTGTTGAATGATGACCACAAATTCAAGATTACAACTCGATAATGAATAATACAATTTTGAGTGCAAGTGTAATCAAGAAATAAGTCTAGACCTCAAGATGTGAAAGTGAAGGACCTTAGGCTATTACAACAAGAATATTTAAATAGAAGAACAAAAATGTTTGCTTGAATGTATCTTGTTGTGTTGTAGTATTCTCTCTTATTGTGTTGCTTCAAATCTTCTTCTATTTATAGGAGATGATTGATCATGAATATGCTCCTCTTGGGGATTGAAAATCTATATAAAAATGCAATTAAAATCAAGATTATAGATGTTAGAAATCAACCCCACAATTTAAGAAAAAGATGTCTGCTGCACAACGGTTAGAATTTGCTGTCAAAAGGTTAGGGCGACCGGTCGCGCACTAATACAGAGTTTGAGAATGCACAGCAAAAATAGGTACCTGGACCAGTACAATGGGGGGTTGGAGTGGTCGACCCTAGGTCGACCGGTCAGGGGTTGGAGTGGTCGACCTACCCCCATAGGGACCGGTCCAACTCTTGAGTTTTTCAATACAGAGAGTTTTGGTTCCAGTTTCTCTCTTTCAGGCACCGGTCGACCTCAAGGGGTTTTCCAAATGTCTTGTTTCTGTTTCAAAACTCATCTTCAGGTACGGGCTGCCCTATAGGGTGACCGGTTGGACACGAGACAGAAGTGTTATCCAATTTTTGTCGAAAATAAACTTCAAGAAGTACTCCGAAAAATTAGTAAAAACATTTTAAACCGATCGGGAGTATTTGAACAACATTTGGAAACATTGTTTTGGTGTAAAAACACATTAACACAAAATCATCAAAAGTGTTGTCCAATTTTTGTCGAAAATAAACTTCAAGAAAGACTCCGAAAAATTAGTAAAAATATTTTAAATCATTTAGGAGTATTTGGACAACATTTAAAAATATTGTTTTGGTGTAAAAACAAAATCATCAAAATCATGATAAAAATATTTATCTAACAAACTCCCCCTTTATGATGATTACAAACCAAAACAATTTTAAGAGGACGATTTTGAAAACAAAACGATTTTACCGGTTAAGAATAATCTATCCGTTGATAGCGACAACATTCCGTGCATAATAACAATAAGGAAGGGAGTAAAGATTTTCATAAACATTTTTGCAAAAGCTCCCCCTATCAACATGTACAACAAGAGTAATAGAAGCAATTAACCAAAAGCTAAAAGCTCAGCTTTTACATATTGAGCTTAAGTATCAAGATCTTATAAGCTCTCCCTATCAATAAAACATCATTAGGCATGTAAATAAGTCCATGATACAACAAATGGACTAAGTATAATCCACAACTTTTGGCTTTTAATAGCCACAGCTTATAGCTTCTTTTGTGAGCTTATCTTAGCTTCTTTGAGCTAAAGAGCTTATTACCTGTTTCTCCTCCTTTGGAATCATCAAAAAGAATGTTAGCACAATAAAAACATCATATATCCATATCAAGGTGCGCAATTTAACCGATTTATCGAGCTTATGATCATTAAGCTTAAAATTCCAAAAGCTACGGGAAAAAGTCGATCATATGACTTGGAAAAGCTCATAAAAGCTTATTTGATTTGCAAAACATGATCTCTATAAATATATAAGACTTTTGAAAACGAGAGAGTCATGTAGGTGATCAATTTTTCATTGAAATATTTTATCGAATACTTGGCGGGCGTCAAATAATAAAGAAGATGTATATAGCCCTTGTAAAAATAACCAAGCTAAATTTTTCATCACCAAATGCAATTATACAAATATAATCCAACAACAATCATAATCCTCATCACATATATACAAGAATTCCATCAATTTATCAAGTAAAACACTTTCTCAAGGGTTCAACCCAATTGAGATTAAAAGAGGAAATTACCAATCAATCGGAGAAGTCGAGTAATACGGATGATAAACTCATAATGTAGTCCCAAAAATATAGATTATTCAAAAAGGAAATCATTTTGGGTGAATTTTGTGTGAAATTTGCAAAAGGGGTGCAAAATAAGGAAAACCGTTCACAATACAAAGTCTGGAAAACAGAACCATTTAAACCAAAATTTTGACATCTTCGACCGGTCTAGGTGGGGGTTTGACCGGTCCAGACATAGGTCGACTGGTCGACCCCCTAGGTCATCCGGTCCCTGAGCCATTTTTCTTTTTCTGTTTCATTTTTTATCCAAAAAATCCGACTTTTCACCCCTAAGTTTTAAAAACGAACAGAATGCAAACATAGACCTCATTCAATATACATTATGTCTTAACAAGCTCGAAATGAGGTAAAAGACTCGGCGGTTAATGATTAAAAACAACTATCCGCGAGTTATCCTTGAGGCGAATTTAAACACATCTCAATTTTTCGTTTTTAGAAACACAATCCTTTAGAAAAAGATATCGAATCTCAATATATTTAGTTCGATTATAACGAACCATATTTTGAGAAATTATTATCACCGGACTTGTTATCCCGAAAAATGTGAACGTTTTAAAACTTTGGATAAACAAGTCATAAGAAGAAGTGCCCTTCAAATATTTGAAAATTTCTTTTAACGGCACTTTAATGAGATTCGTTGGGATAGTTTTGAGGTTGAGCATATAGACATAAGGCATAAAAAATGTCGAGTATAAAGGAGTAATAAACGTAGATAAACATACCTCGAATTTGTTTGTCAATCAATATGCCTTTCTCAAACTTGATCAATCATGATATAGGTTTCCATAGGAGTAGAGACGTTTCTTCCTTCTTCAATGCCGAACTTCTTCAAAAGTTCTTTTGTATATATTGATTGTGAAATGTAGATACCTTCTTGACATTGCTTAATTGAAATCCAAGGAAGAAGTTGAGCTCCCCCATCATGCTCATCGCAATTTCACCTTGCGTCAACTTAGAGAATTTCTTGCACAAAGATTCATTAGTAGCACCAAAATATAATATCATCAACACAAATTTGCACAAGTAAGCAATCTTGCCCTTTTTTCAAAAACAAAGAGAGTGGTATCAACTTTACCTCTTGTAAAACTATTTTGCAAAACAAAATAGCTAAGTCTATCATACCATACACGGGGTGCTTGTTTTAAACTATACAAGGCCTTTTATAAAAATCATTTGGCCTAGAGAAATTTTCAAACCCCGGTTGTTTTATATAGACTTCTTCTTGAATAAAACCATTTAGAAATGTGGATTTAACATTCATTTGGTAAAGCTTGAGATTTTCTTAAAATAAGAATAGGCAAGTAAAAGAGATAATTACAGTTAACACCCCAAACTATCCAGGTTTTTACACTTTGCCACCTCAACTTTGAAACGATATACTTTGCCACCTCAACTTTACGAAATTTTGCACTTTGCCTAAATTTCCAGATTTACCCCTAGTTTCATGAAAGTTGGTTTTCAGTTTACCCTCTAAACTTTGAAGTTGTTGCACTTTACCACCTAGTCTATAAATTTCATTGCAATTTTCAATTTTACTCCTCATGGTCTTTCGATCCCTGAAAATGGTATCAGAGCCTAGGTTTATTAAGAACTTTTAGTTAAATTTATTATATTTATGTAATTAACAATTGGTGAGGAGAAATTACTCCGAGATTATGGATCCGGGACCGATGTCCGAGATGTACTTTACAGACATATCGTCAAATATTGACGATATATGCACAAGAACACCTTGACCAGGTTTCATATTGGGAATACCAACATGAAGAAAAAGAGCAGCAGAGCCGACGGGGAAACCTTAAGGCAATGCAAAATGCGAAAGCGAATATTATAAGCGATTCTGGATGCTTAACCGGACTTATATGTTCACTTGATGAACCTTCAACAAACGGTTCATGAAAATTCCCATCGAACAATGATTCCCGATGGAGTACCGGAGTGGAACGAGATACTTCAGACAAATCTAAGATCTCCGAAGATCTTAGAGAAATCCGTAAGACGGGTGCGAGAATTATGGCAACCGCCATATTCATCTACTAAAGACAAGTTCATCGAGATCGAACGGATGGAGACGATGGTGAAATATCGAAGGACACTCTTGAACTCCTTCATGATATTCAAACGAGTCAAAACCCTGGAGGACAGGCCGAGTTCATCCGGGAGGAAGGAAACATATTGATTTTGGGACGGTACCTATTTACACCAAAAAGGAAAACCAACCAAAGTTATACGAAAGATGACAGATGAGAAAAGCTCATTGCTCTAATCAAAGGAAAATCCATCAAAAATTAAAAAGATGGATATTAAAAAGATGAATCTTAAAGATCTACATGACCTGGCGAGAATCCTTCGGGATTAGGTATTGTAGATTTAAAGATGAACGCAGGTGAGGAATCGCCTTTGGTTACCTATGACCCACAAGGTAGACCAATTCCTCCACCACCGCCACCGATTAATCCTAACATCGAAGAAATACGGGTTCACATCATGGAGCTCGGGACGAGAGGATGCCACATCGGGGATTTCACGACCTGGGAGTGATCCACTTTCGTGACGGAGGTCGAAACCCTCTTGCGGGAACCGGACAACCTACCGAGGAAGGCCGAATGTTTATCGACGCCTTATGGAAGATCTCACCTCGACCCAATACATCTCAGATGGGTTGATGTTAAAACTGGACATCCCGCATTTTAAAAAAAGAAGTTCTCATTGATGAATGGGCTTGACTATGAGAATTTCAAGAGAACCCTCGATCTTACAAAGGATTCATTCATTTTACTCCTTGAAATGAGTCTTGAAGGATCGGTGAAGATTGTACGGGATATGACCGATGCTAGTACGAAAAGTTCTGGCCACATCGGGGGGAATCACTTAAAGGAATTGTCGATGGTATGGCAAACCTATTCAAAATCCAATTCATCGGACGGGTTATTTCGAGGATTAGAGGATGAAAAAGAAATAAATATAAACAAGCCCTCTATAGCTGGAAAGTTCTTTGGATATTTGTCATATTGACGAATATATCAAGTTGTTCACCGAATACCTGGTGGAAATCCAAGATTGAAGAAAAAGAAGTTGCACGGCTATTCTTTGCCAAGATCCCGAGTCCCCCGGAGAGAAATGCTTATGAGGGAATACAAGGGTGGAGTCAAGTAGAAAGCGTGGGCTTAAAAATGTCTTTCCTAAAGGCAAGTTATACGAATGGTGCTATCAAGCACCTCCGCACAGAATTACAAGAGATTAAGAGGAATTAACAAAGCGGTTCCTCTATGTTGCGTGGATAATGATATCCCAACGATTGTGGGAGGTCAACCAAGGCGGCACAAGAAGAAGAAGGAGAGAAGCCATACATACCGCCGAGGAAAACAACAAAAAAAGAAGCAGTCTTCATGGAGACCTAGAAGGTTCGTCAAAACAAAAAGCCCAAAGTTATAAATCGGGGACAAAGACCGACCAAGCAGAGTAGAGCCTCATCATCGGGTTCTAATCAAGCAAGTACCAGCATAAATCCGGGGAGAAGAACTTTCGGGCGTGCTCACACTAGAGCTAATGAAAGTTTCAAAGATCGTAATTGCTTTGGACATGCGGAGCAAGAGGGCATATCTCAACGGATTACCAGGACAATCAAAAACGAGGAGTCGACGGTTCGAGGCCACACGGAAATCGAAGAAGAAGTGTCTATTATCGGATTTAATACGGGTGTATCAATTCGAGGATATTCTCTCGAGATGAAAGCATATATGAAGAAGAGATCTATTCTCGATGATGGAAGTGGCTCCACTCGAGTAATCAGTGAAGAAGAAATTCTTCACAGACATCGGGGAGGATATGTCAGATTCCTCTCTCACACGACGGTTTCTCATAAAACTCTTATGAGAATCATGAAGGAAGATCCAAAGCTTCAAGTCTATGATGGATTTACAATTGGAGCTATGGAAAAAGCATGGATAAAATTGGGTTCTTAACGAGAAAAACACCAAATTATCCATAGGGTAACAACGGAGAATTTGCTATTCCGATGGAGTTTACCAAGAACTGATCGAGATGCGTTGGTCCCTATTAGAGAAATACAAGAGATCAAAAGCAAAGTTAAAAGAGAAGTTGCAAATACACTCTCATGGATTCATATCGGAGCCATAAGAGTAATTATTAAAGCAACATTCAAAGAAGGAATAGATTCGCCTCTTAATCTTGCTGTCTTTGACAAGCGAATCTCGCATCTCAAGGATTCATGCCTTGGAGCCGTTCTGAGAAATTTGTATGCAGGAAATTGGCATTTAATGTCTATCCTAGAATTGCATACAATTTGGGAGATCGAGACTTGAGAGTCATAACCCTTCATCAAGATTTCAAAAGAGTCGATTTGATGAAAGAAGGAAATGGCCTTGCTCGATCACATACAAGATTTCCTATGCTCTCTCGAATACCCATCATTCAAGTATTCTTGAGAAAGGAATTTATTGAATTCCCAAGAATCTTTGAGGACTTTGCCAGGGTGGTGTTACAGAATTCATTGAATCTCCAACTATTAAGGAGATTGATATGATAATTCAAGATCAACCGATCTTCAACAAAAGTCTGAGTCTCGAGTTGAGCCAGAAGGATGTCTTTCCAAAGAAGACGAGAATGGTGAGTAGCAGCCGTTGGGAAGAAAAGGAGACCAAGTACGATTTAGCGCATCCCCGATGTTTTTAAAACAAGCGGGGAGAGAGCCGAAATGTCGAGAAGGATGGCGAGAGGTTGAAGTAATATTCGACATCACTCAAAAGGATAACATTTTTCCTTGTGATGTTCTATATTATCTCCAACAACCAATCGTTGGAAGGTATCAAGAAAGCCTGAAGATAAGAGAAATTGAGCTTACTATCACGGGAGTTGCGGGAAAGATCCCGAGAACAATTAATACCGGGAATTGAATTTCTTGAGGAGCATAAACCTTGGGAAAGATTACAAGACGGAATGGAGTTCACAGTGGCTAATAAAAGATACTGAGTAATCGATGACCACTAGTCCATTCTCCATATACATTTCTATTGGAATGTTATATGTTGAATACAAGGCCGAGTATTTCGCCGCCTATATTGATTCAGTGTCGGAATATGTATGCGCAAGCCGGATGTTTTTCCTAAAGAAATGGAGAAGATTTACCGCCTATCGCAGAAGAGATTTCTCTAAAGGATTCTTATCCTTAACAGGGAATTAAACAAGCGTAAATAATGATCGGAGGAGCGGGCGTACCCCATGGTACAAAGTAAAGACGCCACCAATCTATTTCCATGATACACAGTGCGAGATATTTTCTTTCGGGAAACAATTTCTACAAACATTCAAGCGAGTTCACACAAGAGAACGAGACGAGAAGACTTATTTTCACAACCTTATGTGATCATAAGATTATTGTCGAGAGCTGGGAAGCATTTTCGAGAAAAATGCCCATTAATTTTCGCGACAAAGCGTGGTGATGAAGCCAAACCGCAATCCAAAAATGGCGGATCGAAGGAAATTTGGTGAAGCTTTATTATCCTATAGACAATTTGGTTCCATCCGAAGGATCAGAAGATATGGGATAATAACTTGTATTCATTCGAGTACAAGGAGAAGAACGAGTCACTCCGGAAGCCGTTGCGAGAATTATGGATGAGTCTAATGGAGAATCCACAGAGTGATGTAACTATAGAGGAACAAATATCACTCGAGGATATCAAGAAGAAGATCCAAAGGAATTACAATGAAGATCCTTTGGCTTGGTGGGATAAGAACGAGCTTAAAGCTTCCTTAAAGGTTAAACCTGGAAAGAGTACGAGTTCGTAAGATTCAAACCAATCCTTATGAACCAAGAAGATCGTGAGGATATGCAAAAGATACTTAAGGAACATCTTGACCTTAAGTTAATTTCACCAGGAGTTTCTCCATACAATGATCCAGGATTCTTAGTCGAAACCATGGAGAAATCGAAGATTAAAAGCAAGACTTGTTATTAATTACAAAGGGATTAATAACATTTTGGAGTTCGACGGATACTATATCCAAGCAGAGAACATCCGGTTAATCGTATCAAAGGTGCCAAGATATTCTCAAAGTTTGATTGCAAGTCCGGATTCTACCAGATTAAGATGGAGGAAGAAAGTAAGAAGTTTGACTTTCTCTACACCACAGGGACACTATATTTGGAACGTTATGCCTATGGGATTGGCTAACGCACCCCAAATATATCAAAGAAAGATGGATAATCTCTTCAAAGATTATTTGATTTCATGTTTGTATATATTGATGACATTCTTATTGCATCAAAAACATGAAGGAGCATCTCAAACATTTGGAGATATTTTTGGATGTTTGTCACAAAAAAGGATTAGTGCTTTCGGAGAAGAAGGCGGTAATTGCAACAAGACAGATTGAATTCCTCGGATTGAAATCGATGAATCGGAATTATTCTACGTAATCATATTGTGGAAAAGATACGTGAATTTCAGATACACTAAAAGACAAGAAGCGACTTGAGTTTTTCGGGAGTTGTTAATTTTGTTGGAATGTTTATTAACAATCTAAAGCATACTACGAGGAAGGTGTTTAGCCCATTACTTAAAAAAAGATGCAAGATTCAAATGGGAAGATGAACATCAAGAAGGAATTAAGCAACTTAAAGAAGTTTGTAAAAAGCTTCCAAAGCTTGCAATTCCCAAGACGAGGACGAACTCGGTTCTTTATACAGATGCAGTGATGATTGGTGGGCAGCATTCTTACTAAGGTCACACCAAATGAAGAAGTGCCATGCAGATATTCATAATGCGGTTTATTCACACCCGTGAAGCAAATAGATGGCATATCAACGAGAAAGAATTCTTTGCGTCAGAAAGGCTTTTAAAAAATGGCCGTTATTTTTACTGGCTAAGAAGTTTACTTTAAAAATTGATAATTCAATTGTCAAGGCTTTTCGAAAAATAAAATTGAATCAAAACCGAGAAAAGGCTCGATTACTTAGATGGCAAGTGAATGTCAATATTATGATTATGATATTGTCATTATAAAATCTCATGAAAATATTCTTGTAGATTTCTTGACACGAGATGGAAGGGCGTGTTCTTGTGAAGTCCTTAAACGAGTAAGACATCTCAGGGAAATCTTGGAGAGTCTAGAACGAGATTTTGGGAAACTATGTCTCAATACGTTCTTTGGGCGACTTCAACAACAGCCGACCGTAAATCCGTTTCTAGTCAAATACGAGCATGCCGGTTCGCTCAAGGACAATTGTTCTTAGATTTGCAAAGGCCTCTCTTCCAGCCGCATCTCCTACGGTGCAAAAAGGGGCCGAGAGAGTATGGGGCTCTAACCCGGGAGGTTATGGATTCAAGTACCATAATCACAAAGTGTTGCGGGTGATGCATCCACGAGGTGTACAAATCAGAACGAATGTTGAAGCTCGGTGTCACAACCCGAGTCTTCAAGTCAACCCGGCAGACTGGGGTAAAAGAGGGAGAGTTGAATCTTAGGCCACTGCAAGCAAATCTAAGGTTCAAACTGACGAGATTAAGATTTCTCCTATGCAGATATATCGAGACAATGGGAAACTAGTTACAAGACAAGGTATTAACCCAGAGAAAACAATGGTTGATATCTCGGCAAGTATCCCCAGTTTGGATGAAACCAGAAGTCATCCAAATGAAGTACATGAATGGTATACTTTTGGAGCTTTAGCTTCAATCTATACCGTGTCACCAGGATTCCCAGAAATCTCAAAATTACCGAAATGGATTGGGAAGCGATTTCGAGACTCGGGCCAATAATCCACACTTGGCCGAGAGGAGATGTTTTGGAATTGTATTTTATCATTGCAGCTCCGAACCAAATGAAGAAAGGCTTTAATGAAGCTTTTCATTTCATCAAGCTAAGAAGACCAGGATGGAAATGCTTTAAAATATATTAAGCGACTTCACCGGGAAGAAGGACCGAGTGTTAGTAGGAGCATTTTTCAAGACGAAGTTTCTACCGACGAGCATGGGGTCTTTGGGTTTGTCTAATCGAAATGGATAAAGTCAAATATCCATTCAAGTTCTTCCAGTCGGCGAATGGATCTTTCCTTTTGAATTCAATGACTAGATCAACCACGGGGGTTTGCGAAGAACTCTTCGAGACCAAAAGAAGAATTCTCTCGGGAAAACAAGATTCCCAAGGCAAGCAAAGAAACTTACGTAAAGTTCGTAACATGGCGCATGTTGGCCGTTGGGTCGGCCGGATCATCAAGCATGCCCCGAACAAAAGAAACCCGAGTTTGGGAAAGGATTCCACCCAAACCCGACCGACAAGATCATGCAGCTAGAAAGGATAAGGGCCCGACTCACAAGACGGCGTTATCCTCGGGGACCACGTAAACCAAATTTTTAAAATATTCCCCGACAAACATCATAATGGGCCGAAAGTCACGCGGAGAAAAAAAAAACCGGTGGCGAAGGCAATAATGTGGGATATGACGTAAGCGATGACGTCATATATATCGCAAAGATTTGAAGTCCGCCTTTGAAGTCCGGACTTACCTCTATAAAATGCAGGATTTGAAGGGTTCGAGGACATCGAACATTTTCCTTAGTTTTCTTACAATAAAATCGAGTGAAAAAATTGTAATATTTTTGAGTGTTTTAGTTTTAAGTTTTATGTATTTACGAGTGCAAGCCTCAGCTATGAGAGGCTAAACCAGTATTCTCCTCCCAAAAGGAGATTACTAATGTAATAAATATTTCTATAAGTTCTTAATAAAAAGAGGTTTTCTGCTTCAACATGTGTTCATAATGTACTATTAATTCATCCCGTTTAAGAATTACTTATACGCCTGGAGTAGGAAACAAACCAAGGCTGTGCTGAACAGTTTCTAAAGGAGTCGGATAACTTGCAGATCATCTTCCCTGAGGGTGAGGTTGAATAGTGAGGAGCTGTTTGTCAAAAGATCTGGGGGCAGTTATTTTCCGATTGGTGGTGTTGTGAGCCATCTCACCCGGAGTTGTTTCGGTCAAAGAAGGTATGAATTTTAAGGGATTTATTAATTTTACGGAAGCATGTTGGGCCTGATATGGTCGTAATGGACTATGTTCATTTTCAGTCTATAGACCTAATTTGTATACGGATTTATTCTTGAAATAAGAATTTTGACTAAAGTATGTCCTGTTGAGTTTATAGGCTGGAAACCTGATATGATCCATTTAAAACCTCTGAATAGAGACTGGATCTAAGTAGGTGTAACAATGCCACGAACAAAACAAGTGACATAAAATAAGAATTCTCATTTCTCGAAAAATCCGAAAAACAAATTGATTATGGAGAAAAAATTTCATGTTTAATGATTAATGCGATAAATTTATTATTATGTAGTAGATTGCCACAAAATAGAGTTTAAAGGGATAACTGGAACTATTGTTTTAAAAGGATAAAACATAGGGGCAAAATTGTCCATATGGGGCGAAGTGTAATAATTTTCGTAGTTTAGGGTGCAAAGTGTTGCGAATGAAAGTTTAGGGGGTAAAGTATAAAAAAGGGTAAAGTTGGGATGGTTAAATGTAATTATCTCCAAGTAAAATGTGAATAGCTTCTAAATGTGCTACGGGTGCAAATGTTTCATCATAATCAATACCTTCTTCTTGACAATACCCTTGAGCTACTAACCTTGCCTTGTTTCGAACAATGTTGCCTTGATCATCGAGTTTGTTCCGAAATACCAAAAAAAATTCTGCAAAATCTTAACAAGATATCTTGCACAAGAGCATAGTAATATCGAATAATATAGACACTATAACAAGTAACACATACTATGTTTTAAAGAAAATCATCAAGAGTTTAATAAAGCATGTAAGTTCAAATATGCTTATAGGAAGCTATATAAGGTCTCTTTTGAAATTTAAAAATCCGAGAGCAAATAGTTGAGACCTCATTTAAGAGAAGTATTTGAACAAGAGTTTTGACAAAGCAAACAAGAATAAGGACATGAATATGTGCAACAAAATGCATAATATTGAGAGGAAGATAAAAATCAAATGTTTTATCAAACAAAATATAATCCTTTACAAGACTCGGATAAAACAAGCTTTATCGAATAGTGCCTTTCAAAAATCGAAAAATCCTTTTAATGGTATTTGTATGAGATACTTTGAAATATCTTGAAATGCAAGCACATAGGCAAATGGCAAAAATATATCGAGTCTATGAAATGAATAACAATGGTGAGCGTACCTCGATAGTTTATGTCACTCTTGATATATTACGACGTAGATGGTCATTTATGAAGGTATATATCCTACACAATTCTTAAACAATTCTTGCACAAAACATAATGGTAAAGTGTAGGCTAAAGCAATAAGAGATGTCACAAATATATTATGCTATAAAAATTCATAAGAGATGATAAAACACACAAGTCATTGTAAATACACAAGCATCATACAAGGTCTCCTTTTCAAAAGATTTAAAAACAATATATTGAAGACTTTATTTAAAAAATATTTTGAAAAATCATTTTGACAATTAGAGCAAAAATACAAGCATACATTATAATAAACATTATGAGCATTTAAATAAGGAGATACGGTTTACCAATTTCGCCATTTCCACGGGTTATGTCTTTCCCTTTGTTGGTAGTGTCTTCCTCTTGCGAAATCATCTTGTTGATGATGTCTTCTCCAATTTTGCCAATTCCAAGGATTATGTCCTTCCCATTGTTGATCATAGTTTCTTCTTGGAAATTCATTGTGGTGATGTCTTCTCCTTTGATCAAATGGTATGGGCATTTGATGTTTTCTTGGAGGTATGGCCTTTTTTCGATAATTATTCCACCGAGTACCTAATATGACATTGTTTTGTAGTACTCTCAATTGTTTGGGTCCTTTGGGATTAGCTTTGAGACTTTTAGGTCTCCAATAATAATTAGAGCTATTTCTAGCCCGACAAGTATTGACCGTATGACCCTTTTTACCACAATAAAAGCAAGTAATAACTTTAGGAGCATAATGACCAACATGCTTAAAGACTTGATTCTTTTTCATATGATTAATGACATTAGGCTTATGATCAAGTCCTAGTTTCAAATTATCACAACTATGAACATCAACAATTTTGGTCATTTTATCGGTACTCAAGTTGAATTTAGATAAATCCTTTTCATGCAATTGATATCCTCAACAAGAATAATATTTTTCTTTTCAAGGATTCTAACCTTATCAAGTGTGGTGGTGTGAGCACATGAAAGTGATTCATAAGAAGAAAATAAATTATTCTTATCATTGTTCAAAACATTGAATTCCTTTTTCAAATTTTTGCATTTAACAAGTAAGTTTTGGAATTCATTTTGAAGCTCATCAAAATCATTTTGCAATTCACTATAATCATATTGTAATTCATTATCAAAAGAAGTAGAGGGTTTAGAGCGTACCTCGTTTTCTTCTTCGATGCCCATATGACATTGTTCGACTTCTTCATCGTCGGAAGTTGTAAGAAGCTCATCCCATGTTGTTGGATTTGATGTTGTATCCAATTGAGAAGTAGATGCTTTTGAATAGCTCCTTTCATTTGTATATACTTCATAGATAGCTTCTAGTTTTCTCCATACTTCATGTGCCGATCGAATTCCTACAATATGATCATATTCCGAAGTGGTGAGTGAACAATAAAGAATATTAAGAGCTTTACCGTTTAAGGAGATGATTTTCTTCTATTCATCATTGAGGTCCTTGAGGATTTTGGAGGTGTGAGGTGTGTCTTTCATCGGAATAGATTCTCCATTGATGACCGTGTTCCAAATATCGAACCCGCAACTTTGTAAATAGCATTCCATTCTTTCTTTCCAAAAACTATAATTTTTGGAGTCGAATAGTGGTATCTTATTGGTGGAGGCGCCGGTAAGGTATACTTCATTCGTAGCCAATGATCGTTCCTCTTTACTCGCGATGTGGAATGAGCTTGCCAAAGAGTTTGGCTTTGATACCACTTGTAAGTCCAAGCGGATACGATAATCTAGAGGGGGTGAATAGATTATCTCCATTTTCTCGATTATGCCCTCTTTTTCGGATAAATAAGCCAAGACAAGAATGGAAGTGCGGGAAGTAAACAACACACGTCGATTTATAGAGCTTCACCCCATCTAGGGACTACGTGCTGTACCACCCCAGTATATCCGGGATGGGTTTCAAAAAATAAAACAAAATTTATTAATTACCACAATTAATACAACACCACCTTTGAAGATTACCACAATCTTCTTACAACACCTCTTTAGAGATTACCACAATATCCCTTGAAGATTACCACAATCTTCTACGGCACCTTGTGAAGATTACCACAATCTTCCACCTTGAAGAGCACCAAACTCTTCCACAAGAAAATCACCACAATCTTCTTACACCTAACACCTAAGATCACCCAAGTGTGCTCTTACCACAAGAACACTCACAATGATATCTTGTGTTGAATGATGACCACAAATTCAAGATTACAACTCGATAATGAATACTACAATTTTGAGTGCAAGTGGAATAAAGAAATAAGCCTAGACCTCAAGATGTGAAAGTGAAGGACCTTAGGCTATTACAACAAGAACATTGAAATAGAAGAACAAAAGTGTTTGCTTGAATGTATCTTGTTGTGTTGTAGTATTCTCTCTTATTGTGTTGATTCAAATCTTCATCTATATATATGAGATGATTGATTATGGATAGGCTCCTCTTGGGGATTGAAAATCTACAGAAAAATGCAATTAAAATCAAGATTATAGCTGTTAGAAATCAACCCCACAATTTAAGGAAAAGTTGTCTGCTGCACAACGGTTAGAATTTGTTGTCAAAATGATAGGGTGACCGGTCGCACACTAATACAGAGTTTGAGAATACACAACAAAAATAGGTACCTAGACTGGTCCAAGGGGGGTTGGACCGGTCGCCCCATAGGGACCGGTCCAACCCTTGAGTTTTTCAATACAGAGAGTTTTGGTTCTAGTTTCTCTCTTTCAGGCACCGGTCGACCTCAAGGGGTTTTCCAAATGTCTCATTTCTATTTCAAAACTCATCTTCAGGTGTGGGTTGCCCTATAGGGTGACCAGTTGGACACGAGACAGAAGTGTTGTCCAATTTTTGTTGAAAATAAACTTCAAGAAATACTCCAAAAATTAGCAAAAATATTTTAAACCGATCGGGAGTATATGGACAATATTTGGAAATATTGTTTTGGTGTAAAAACACATTAACACAAAATCATCAAAAGTGTTGTCCAATTTTTGTCGAAAATAAACTTTAAGAAATACTACGAAAAATTAGTAAAAATATTTTAAATCATTTAGGAGTATTTGGACAACATTTAAAAATATTTTTTTAGTGTAAAAATAAAATTATCAAAATTATGATAAAAACAGTTATCTAACAGGTATGCCCCTTTTATCTTCTACTTTTTACATACTTTTGAATGAATTTTTTACATTTACATCCTGTTATGTTCTTTGAAGTTTATAAGAGCACTTCCAAACTTTGTCTCTTGAGGTTAAAATAAAGTGATCATGTACCACATATTTATAGGGGCTCCAGAAATTACCATTGAGGAAATAAAGAAAAATAAGATTTAAATGTGATTATATTCTATATATTCATAATATATAAAAGTTTAGGCTATTTATAAATTGTATTAAATATATGTGTTTTGGTTTTGTATTAATTATTTCGCTCGATTTGTAATCTAAATATCGATATTGCCAATGCTTATGAAAACTTGCTAAAGTTACGTAATCTCCATTTTTTGCGATGTTACTTTAAATCTCATTTAAAACTATATATGCAAAACATATATAGATTTTCCAGTTTTGAATTGTTTTTCGCTATTACACAATATGTATATGAAAATAAAATTTATATTGTGTTTATTTTTGGTAATTTGACATTAATCGCACAATTCATAGGATATCATCCAACAATTCATATTCGTTCTTATTTTTTATTAATTATTGTGGATTATTTTGAGTCATTTGTATTCTAAATGTTGTTATCATCGATGTTTATGAGAATTTGCTAAATCAAAGTAATATCCATTGTTTTATTGTGATTCTACTGAATTTTTAGATCTTATTTAAATATATATGCACTATATATTGATTTTCTAATTCTGAATCGTTTTTCGCAATTATTATAGTCTATTTTCGAAAATAAAATTTATGTTGTATTTATTCTTATAATTGGTAACTCGTAGTTCGTACCAATTTCTTATAATGAATACATAATTTATACGCAAAAGGCCAGCAATGTAGACTCATATTTCATTTTTATTAATTATCGTGCATGGAAAATTAATATCTAATAATTACAATTAATTGCGAACGACTGTATTTCTGGATTTTGACTGAAATTATAGTTATATCTTTTGAATTATACATATACAGTATTTAATACAGAATAAGCATACCTAAACTAGATTGGTATTCATACCAAAATAGAGAGGAACAAAATCAATGATTAAAATTAATGATACAATTAAAAAGATACAACTAACGATGCATATCCATTATTCTTTTTTTGTCTTTATTTAAAAATTCATTTTAGACAATAGCAAGTGGGTGGGAAAACAATTTTAGAAATATGTTGCTTATTAATTATATATAATAAATAGAAAAAAAATCTTATAATAAGTTTATAAGGTCTTGATATTAGAGCTGGCAATGGGCCGGGCCGGGCCAGCCCGGCCTGAGCCCAACGGGCTTTTGGGAAATATCGGATTGGGCCGGGCTGGCCCGATTTTCATCGGGCCTTGATTTTCCTAGCCCAGCCCAGCCCAACCACGGGCCACGGGCCATCGGGCCAAACCAGCCCAAATTAAATATTTAAAAAAAACAGAAAAATAGCTATATTTTTACGCCAAAACAAAAAAAAAAATCTATTAAAAACCTATCACTGGGTGGGTCTTTTACACACACAAAATTTTTTAAATAGCACAAGATACAAACATATTCTCTGCTCACTGCTCAGGTACTTTCATATTCAAATAAAGCTATTAAGTATTAAAAAACACTACCCCATACAAATTGCTTTTTTAAAAAGCAAAAAAAACTATTAAAAAAGTTAAAAGTTATTATAATAATAAATCAAACCCCTCACCAATCACCAACATCTTGTAGCCTGCAGGTTGTAGGCGTGCGGCTTACTGGCAATGTGGGTTGACTACCGGAGTGCTCCTGGCCTCCACCAACTTGAACTCTTGAAGGAAAAGCATATTTTACATATTTTTTTAATTAAATATTATCGGGCTCGGGCCAGTCCGAAAAAGACAAGCTATTTTGGCCGAGCCCGACTAACCCGACGGGCCTACTGGATCGGGACGTTTAGGCCCGATTTTTTTCGGGCCTTAAAAAATAGCGCCTGACCCGACTATATGCGGGTTGGCCGACCATCCACGCCAATTTTCATTTTGCCATTTCTACTTGATATTATACAACGATATGTCTTGGCTCACAAGGCTTAATAAACTAAGTGCATAAGGTTCATAAAATAATTAAAAAAAAAAGGGAAAAGGACATAAATGCCCGATTTTGGATGCCTAATAATAAAGACAATGTCCATCCGCCCCTTTGTTTCACAAATATACCCGATCCGGCCCAATTGTTCCCAAAAATACCCAGCTCAAACAAATTTCGGACAAATGTACCCAATCTTGATCTTGGTGAATTGCAATATTTCCTCCAAAATCACGCTCGATCACAACAAGATATCGATCAAAAATATGATCCTCTCATCCCAAATATTAACCAAAAAACAGAGGAACGCAAAGATACGAGGAAAACAAATCGAGGAGAAAAACGGATGTTAGAGATCACAATTCAAGCTCAAAATCAAGATGAGAAAGAACAAAAACGGGTAACAAAACGCGATCTGTTTATCTTGTTCGATAATACCTTGTTTAGATATATTTCATGATTTCTGATTGAAATTTAGGATTCAATGTGTATTGACTGAGATTGAAATTGAATTGAACCAGTAATTTTGCATGCAAATCCGAAAACTTGGCAGTTGTGAGATTCAAAATGCTTATTTTGTTCGAATTATGATCCAAAATTCTACAAAAATTGCTTCTCGTGATTATCTACGAATAAAACGTCAATCAACGGAAAACATTTGAATGCGATACATTACGTGTTATTTCAAATATATTTCTTTCATGTTTCACATATGTTTCTTTTATGTTTCACAATTGTTTCGTTCGCCTAATACAGAACATTGCTTCTTGATGTACATAAACATTGTTTCATTCATGTTTCTTTTATGTTTCACTTAGCCAACTATTCATTGAAATCCACAGTTGATGGAGCAAATCCCAGCTGTAGTATACTACAATGGACAATGGGGAGAAAATGGAGAGTATAGGAACTTTGAGATAACGGGAATACTTGTTCCAATGGACAACACATTCAGCACACTAAGTGGAATCTTAGAACAACAAATTCAATACAAAAAAGATATAAAAGCTATGCAGATTAGGTACAAATTGACAGAGACTCTGTCACCATTGAAAATAGAAAGTGATTACAATCTCAAATTCTACCTGGAAGTGAAAAGCAAAGAAACGGACTGGATGAAGTTCCCTTTGTGCATAGATATAGTAAGAAACGAACCGAGCTTGGAAATAACAACACAGCAAAATGTAACAGAAGGAACCAGTAGCATGTTTATAGAGAGCTCACTGAAGGAAAACAATGGGCCAGAACGCAATTGACTACATCGACTATGCAAACCTCATTAGCAGAAATGTGGTCGGAGAAGAAGACACAATGGAAATTAAGTATATGGGGAAAAACTACACCATTTCACTAAATTTAAGGGTAATTTAATGCAAAGTACATTGTTTCAAACATGTTTCTTATATGTTTCATTTATGTTTCAAGTGAAGCGATCAAATGACTTTATCTTCAAAGTCATAGAAGCTGAGAAGATATTTGTTGTGGACCTGGAAAAAAGGACTTGCACATGGAACAAGTTTCAAATGGATGAAATTCCTTGCCCACATGTTTTAGCGGTAGTAAAAGATTTGAATGCAGATCCGTACTAATACTGATCGCCATACTACATGAAGGAAACAATGGAAGCGGCTTATTTGGAAACAAAGTGTACCCAATCCCACATGAAGGTACAGGTCGCCGCTTTAAGAAATCAACACAATGATGATTCTTCACGAGGGCAAAACAAAATACGGAAGGCCAAAGAAAAGAAGACACAAGCGACTTGGGAGAAAAGCCCAAAACCAAATGTGGTAGATGTGGGGATCCTGGTCATAATAGAAAAACATGTAGGAATCAACCAAAAACAAAATAGGACTCATAGTAGAATATTACTATTACGAATATACGTGTAATTGATACAACTTCCACATATAGAAAATCAAAAGCAAATTGTTTCTATGTTGTTTCAAATATGTTTCTTATAATAAGATGACAAAACAAATGTTTGTTTGAATGTGTTTGAGATATGTTTCTATTGCACAACAAAACCATTTACGGATGGAACAATAAAAAACGTAACACAAAACGCACAATAATTTGAATCCCAAACCAATCAACATCAATACATTAATTGAAAAACATCTCATAGCTAAATCGCAAATTGTTCAAAAACATACAACCAAGAAAATATAATCGATAATCAAAACAAAGAAATCCGATCTAAATCATCCAAGGAAAACTATTATAAATACCAAATATCCCATAGTACTAAAAGTAACAAAATTAAGACAAATATGTTCGGGTGATTACACAATTTATCGGGATTTTTGTAACAACAATTCCCTAGAATCCTTAGGGAGTGGAGGAGAATTTCAATGTCATTTGTCGTCTAGTCGTCGTTTTGTTGCTTGATTTCGCGTGATTGTAGAGCAAATGACTAAACTTGACCCGCTCATTCTTCTACGCTAAACGCCAAAGATCCATTTTCTTCCCGGCAACAAAATATTGAAGATAACAGGCAACAAAAACACCACGATCACTATTCAAAGATAACAGCAACAAAAACACCAACAAAAACAAATGAAACATAATAAAAAAACAAATAAAAACAACATCGAAAAACAAAAAAAAAAAGTACAAATCAAAATACATAAAACTTATACCTCAAAGAACATCGGTTTCTTCAAAGGAAACCTTCTTAAAAGATAGCTTTCACCCAGCATTCGATTTCACAACTTTGGAAGGAGATTTAACATCGTGAACTAGTTTCTTCCTCAAAACTTTTTCTACTTTCCTCTTCTTAGAATCCATAGAACAGCAAGAACAACCTTCCTCGAACTTTCCTCTTTTTCGAGGAATCTGCTGCTATCTTGAAGAACTTCTCAAAACTCTCTTATGAGGTGAGTTTTTGGAGCGTTTTTAGGAGCCATTAATAACACGAATACCAGCGGTTTGAAAAACAAACTAACCCTAGGAATAACGTGATGAAGCTCGAACGACGAATGAAACTCGAAAGCACTAATGGAGAACGTGCCACGAACACGACGAAGAATCGCAAAAAAGCGGCGCGAACTCAAGTATGGAATGAAGAAGACAAACCAAGAAGAAATTTAATTTACCAGGTTAAGAAAGTGGAGGGGGTAAAAATTGAATAGCAGCGTAAAGTGGGCGGGTATTTTTGGGAAAAAAAAACAGCGGGTCGGGTAGATTTGGAATAGGGTGACATTTTTGTCTTTTTTTGAAAAATGAGGGCATGTTGTGTAATTTCCTCAAAAAAAAAAAGTGGCATATAGGTTAAACCCACGAAGCGCACTAGGCGTAAGCCAATAGACTCATGGAATACACCCTTCAAAATTTGGGATGAATATCCTCAATCCTCAACATTTGAAGATGCCTCAATTATTCCTTCAAATTTATTTGCGGGTGATATTCCAAGGCAAAGCTCGGAGACCCTTAACAGTTTGTGTGTGTTGCAGACTTTCAGACATAAACCAATTGAAGAGTTTATTACCACTCAGAAAACTTTTACTAGTTCTACATAGGGGTGGCAAATTATGCGGGCCGTGTCGTTATTGTGCCAACTCGACAGAAGCGACGATGTTTGGAAAATAGTAGCCTGAACACAACATGATAAAAACCCGATAGCCACGCACGATCCGTTAAGCCCGATAAGCAAATTTATTTATATTTATTTATTAATTAATATTAATTTTTGGCTCATTTGAACAATTTATAGCATTTTGGCTCGTTAAACCATTTACTAATATAGTATAATATTATTTTTTTTTCAATATTTATCATATATAAAGCTCCTTAGGAAGTTAGAATGAGAAAAAACGTGTAAAAAAAGATATTATTTAAGTTATCGGGTTGGTCGATATGGATCCGATTTCTTATCATTCCTACCGGGCCGACCCGATAACGGCCCAAACCCGATAATTGTGTGTCGTGTTTCATGCCGTACTATTGAGTCGTGCCTCAAATTGCCACCCGTAGTTCCACATAATAATTATAAGATAATATCTAATCCTATATTTATCATTCATATACATTTTATTTTTCTTAGGGGAATATGACTAATATATATCATTTATTACATTAAAATTTGCAATAGGAATAATTACGTCATTAATTCTATCAAAATATATACCCAGACCAAAAGTTTTTCTTGTTGAGACTCAATTTTAACTAGCATCTTTGGCTTGCAAATTTTACAGCACATGCCTTCAAATTTCAATGCAGCTTTTGTCAACTCCAAAAGACCAAGAGATTAAATTTCTTATACAAGCAAATAATAGAACAAAATTCATGTGACACACTGTCACTTGAACATGATTACATGAGATTGGTAAGAGAATCAATGCCACAAAATTAAAACAGGACACAGAAAAAAAAAAGTCTACTAATATCTACCACCAAGAAACTGTCAGTTTGAAGCTGAACCACTCTTCTTTCAAACTGCTTTATCCTAAACTCCAAACAAGGCCCAAAACAAAAATTCCAAAAATCCATCCACCTCTCTTCAGTGGCTGTGGTGTTACCTCAGAATTTATGTCTTGCCACAGTGCCACATAAGCATAAATGTAATATCCTCTTTAGCCTAAACTAAAAATAAATAATATTAATAATAATAAAAAAAAAAGATTTCTTGTTTATTAAATTAAAAATATACAAATGGAACATATTTTTTTCTAACTGCTAAATTTTGAGTGGGCTTTAGAACTGGAAGAGAGCCCACCAAGCAGAGGGTGCTTAGTGCTCAGGAGTCACGAGTGAGCTTCAAAGGTTCCTACTTCAACTGTCAATCTTCTCAGAAGAATATTCCCTCCCAAATTAAATGTTTTTAGTGCATAATTACATGGTTTTATTGGGTTTCACATGCGCATTAGGCTCGGTTGGGTCGAAAGATTCTTCTTCTTTTTTTTCTGTTCCTATTTTCTTGATGGGTTTATCTGTAAGTTTATTTAAATTTTTTTCTTTTAGGTTCTGATTCTGTGAAATGATTAAAGGGTATTTGTAGAATTAGAGACTTAAAGTGATCATTAGTTTTATTGCTTCTTCTTTTTATTACTGATAGTATATATATATATATATATATATATATTTATCTGGGATATTCCTCAAGTCTGCAATTTTTTGATTTTCTCTGCTGAAGTTGCGTTCTTTTGATGAATTACTACGGGAAAAGCTCTTTTTTTTGAAAACAGAATTTGATTTTAATGGCATTAAATCTTGCTGTAAATCTTTCAGTTCAAGGCCTCAGGTAAGAATGTAGATATCTTGTTTGGATGTTTGTGCAACCGCATGCATTTATTGTCAAGGGCTCATGCTTCTTGCAGACCAATCCCCACCATCACAAGCAAGGATTTTATTTCAATTTTTTGTTTTATTGATTGATTGTTGATGATGAATCATTTCTCTGTTTGGGAGTTCTAATGTTACCTACTTGTGTATATGAATTCTTCGTTTTATTTCTCAGCTACCGAATTGTTGGTACGTGGTTTCTCGGATTCTATTGTGCTATTTTGGTTAAGGAGTTTTAAAAAAGTAGTTCATATGAAACTATTCAAATCAGACACCCTATGTTTCAATTCAGTTTGAGTAATTATAGGAATTATGTTCTTAACAAGCTCTTGCATAATCACTTTCTTACCTTTCTTAATTCTCTAACCAAATATATAAATTCTGCTTTGATATTCTCAGGTAGAGAGCTAATTGGATTCTACGCCTCGTAATTGACATTAATATTTGGGTTCACATCAAGAGTTAGGATAACACATATTCCATCATGGATTATGAAACTTTGAATGAAAACGTCAAGAAATGTCAGTATGCTGTCCGAGGTGAGCTGTATCTTCGGGCTTCTGAGCTTCAGAAGGAGGGGAAAAAGGTATACTTGGCTCTGTATTGAATGGGACATGTATGCCCTACATGAATTTTAAGAAGATTTGATTTAAAACTGTTTTTCCCCCCAAATTACCGTCATGAGAGTAGCTTAAGTAATCACACTTGTTTAGTGTCTGACAGTAAATGTACATGCCAATATAATCACATTTTCGGGTAAATCATGTTTTGTTCAGTTGTTCATATCTTGTTAATTCCCACCATAAACCACATAAAGCTGAATTAGAGTCAGATGATAACTTCAATAATAAATATGTATATTTGACAGAGAATTATGGATGCACAATTTCTATTGTGTTAGCAAACAACCATCACAAAGCATACTCAGAAGATTCTTTGGCACTAGATATATTTATTCTCCAATGTCTACTTTTCTCAATATTATTCCATTTTCTGACGGCAGATCATCTTTACCAATGTTGGCAACCCTCACGCTCTCGGACAGAAACCTCTGACGTTTCCTCGCCAGGTTGTTGTCCTTATTTTGTTCGAATTATCTTTCCATCTATTATTTTTGCTGTTGTAGTTGTTTGATGTATGAGAAATGATGCTGCAGGTGGTTGCTCTCTGCCAAGCTCCGTTCATGCTGGATGATCCAAATGTAGGACTTGTATTTCCTGCTGATGCCATTGCAAGAGCTAAACATTATCTTGCACTGACTTCAGGGGGTCTAGGTAGACCAGTTTTTCATGAAATAGAATTCCCTTAAAACTTTTACCTAGAGATAGGAGTGGATTTTATTTATGGTTTTAGTTCATTTGTTTGTCAGGAAAATAACAAAAAAATTGTTCTACACTACCATTGTTGTCCAGATACTAAACATAGGTTTTGGAGAGGGTCATAATTGGTGGTCTCTGCAGTAACTATTATCTCTCTTTCTTTTAATACTTAAAATATATACATGTTCGTGGTTTGAACGAACATCTGCACTTGACATTTATAAACGATCTCCTCCAAGAAACAATGAATTGATGCAATTTCATTTTTTATACAGCCATTTCAGGTCATTGTGTTTGAGTTGATCCTATGTAAATCTTTTAGCATTTCATGGATCATCTGTTATCAAAATTTGCCTCATCTTTGTCATGATGATTTTCAGTTAAAGTCAATGCTTCAAGAATGCCGATTTAATATTGACAGTGACGCTCTTTCTTAGATTATTGGAAATAGAACATTCAACATGAGATAAAGATCAAATAATCATTTGTTATTAATCAGGTGCTTACAGTGATTCACGTGGCCTTCCTGGAATAAGGAAAGAAGTGGCTGAGTTTATTGAGAGACGTGATGGATATCCAAGGTTGTAATGATTGGCTAATGCTATGGTTGAGAATATTCGGTTTCGATTCTCAAATCGATTCTTCTAAAATCGTTGCGTTCATTGCAGTGACCCAGAACTCATATTTCTAACAGATGGTGCTAGCAAAGGAGTGATGCAGATACTAAATACTATTATTCGTGGTGCTCATGATGGGGTAATGTTCTTCGAAGCTCAACTATCCGATTTGCAATTTTTTTTTATTTTTTATTTTTTCCCTATCGACAATGTTTTTTTTTTTTTTTCTTATGCAGATATTGGTTCCTGTCCCACAATATCCACTTTACTCTGCAACAATAGCTTTATTTGGTGGTTCTCTTGTTCCATATTACCTTGAGGAGACTGCAAATTGGGGTCTTGATATTGTTAACCTTCGCCAGTCAGTTGCTCAGGCTCGTTCTCAAGGAATAACTGTAAGCATTGCTTTGTTAGTGCTTCTGAATATATGTAAACATTTAGATATATTCTTTATATAATTTACATGTAGGATACGCATGTGCCACCTCCCCTCTGTCCCAAAATTTCCCATACTAAGGCTTCATCTCCTAAAAGGGATATTTTCTTTCAGAAGCACTCTTGAAATGATGTGACTAAAGTATAAACACTAATGTTGACAACAATAATGACAACATAGAGGGAGTAGTGGACTGCCCCCCCCCCCCCATCCCACCCCACTACATGATGGTCTGTTTATCCCAAATTCATTAGGGATAATTACAAAACTACTCCTGAGGTTCGGGTTAGTTACAAAAAAAACCAGAGATGTTTGAAAATTACAAAAAAAACCACGAGGTTGATTCTTTGTATTTTGTAAGGGGGTAATTGTAATATTTTTACAAATGTAAGGGGGTTGTTTGAAATGTTTTTGCTTATGAATGGGGTAAAGTGTAATGCAGAATCTAACCTCGCAGGGTTTTTCGTAATTTTCAAAAACCCGTGATTTTTTTTGTAATTAATCCAAACCTCAAGGGTAGTTTTTGTAATTATCCCTTTATATATACATATATATACACACAATGCTAATTGCAGAAATCACTATGCTAGTGGAAAATTAAATAATACTATTTCAGTACAATTTTCCAAAACCATCGTCAAATGAATCTGTATTCCTCTTTAATGTTGATGTGCATATCTCTTTAATCCTTGCATTTGTGATAAGGTACGAGCCATGGTGATTATAAACCCTGGAAATCCTACTGGACAGTGTCTTAGTGAAGCAAATCTGAAAGAGGTGTTAAATTTCTGTTACCAAAACAATTTGGTATTGCTTGCTGATGAAGTTTATCAGCAAAATATTTACCAAGACGAGCGCCCCTTCATAAGTGCAAGGAAGGTATGTATTTTGACGATATGACACTACATTCGTCTCTATAATTCTCAAGGATGTTTCATACACTGATGGAATTTTATTGTCCAACACTTGAAAGGTTCTGATGAACATGGGCCCACCCATAAGCAAGGAGTGCCAGCTAGTTTCTTTTCACACAGTCTCGAAAGGTTATTGGGGAGAATGTGGGCAGCGTGGTGGATACTTTGAGATGACCAATATTCCTCCAAAGGTTTGTTTGGCTGCAAACTTCTGAGATTAGTAACACCCTGATCTGCAAATATGCATTTCGTAAAATTGTTTGGTCCTACATGAGGTATTTTTGGAATGAAAGTTATAATGTTAATGTTAAACACTATATAACATAGTAACTCTGAGAAATCTAAATATCTATACACATATATATATCCTACCCTTCTATATGTATGCTATATTGCTATATATAAAAGTGTGAATAGCTTAAAAAGTTTCTTAAAAATTTTGATCTGAAAAACTATTCTTTATGTATAATTAGTATTAAGGAAAACTGTGTAATTTAGGATATTGATTTAGTGTTTATTTGTTTAACTATATGACAATCCTTTTACGTTACAATTGTTTTTATCCTCTTCTGTGGTGCTTCAAACTATTGTGGTTTGAGTAACATGCTCAACCAATGAACTTGGGTCTAGATCAATGCCATTTTATGAGCTCATGAAGCACTTTCAATTAAATCACTATGGCATGTTTGTTGTCCATTATCGCAGGCAGTAGAGGAGATATACAAAGTTGCTTCCATATCACTGAGTCCAAATGTCCCTGCACAAATATTTGTAAGTCACTGATATCAAATCATGTGTTTGGTTAAATAGAAGCCTCTCTTCAGTTAATACGATTGTCGGTATGGTGATGGAAATATCAAGATCATTTTCCGCTGCTCAAGCTTTAAACGTGAGAATAAATTTATTCATTTACATTTGCAGATGGGACTTATGGTTAACCCTCCTAAACCTGGAGATATATCTTATGAGAGATATGCTAGAGAGAGGTATGACTTTTTACATGGTTTCTCGATTCTTCACCATTGAAAGAAAGGGTTTTAGTATTGTTAAATTGCGATTCCCTTAACAAAATTCCCAATTACGAAAATTTGCTGTGCAAAGATTACCCCGGAGGTTTGGGTTAATTACAAAAAGAAAAAAAAAAAACAGAGGTTTTTGAAAATTACAAAAAAAACCTCGAGGTTCGATTCTTTATTACACTTTACCCCCTTCATAAGCAAAAACATTTCAAACATCCCCGACGTTTGTAAAAATATTAAAATTATCCCCTTACATTTAACACAGAATCAAACCTCAAGGGGTTTTTTGTAATTAACCCAAACCTTAGGGGTAGTTTTTGTAATTATCCCTATATAACAATGATAATAATGTTTTTTCTCTGCTTTGTTGTTTATTTAGTCACTGTGATTGGACTATAGGGACCTTGAACACTTTTCTCGAGGTCACAATTATTTTCCGAACTTAGAATTTCTCCTTCTGATTTCACTGCAGCAAAGGCATCCTCGAGTCTTTGAGAAGGAGAGCACAAATAATGACAGATGGATTCAATAGCTGCAGAAATGTGGTTTGCAACTTTACAGAAGGTATATTATTGTTTGCAACTTAAAAATAACAATAACCACTAATAATGCAAAGATATATATAGCACATCACGGAATAAAAGATCCTGGTTAATCCGGAAATAAAGAACCTCATGAAAATTCTCCAGTTTTTTTCTTCGTCTCAAGTCATTATCGATTTCAAGAACAAAATGGCTTTCAGGTGCCATGTATTCGTTCCCGCAAATACGCTTACCACCAAAAGCAATAGAGGCTGCGAAAAATGCTGGCAAAGTACCTGATGTTTTCTACTGTCTCAAGCTTCTAGAAGCCACAGGCATTTCCACTGTCCCTGGTTCTGGATTTGGTCAAAAGGAAGGGTATGCAACTATCTATGTTTTTTTTCCCCAGAAATCCAATAGTTTTAGTCATTTTCATTGTTTTAAGAGTAAATTAAAAAACTAGCCCTGAGGTTTAGCATAATTACCAAAAAGTCCCCTTATCCATCCAAATAAAAATACCCCCTTGATACTTGTTTCTGTTTTACAAATTTACACCCTTGTTAAGTAAATGCATACCTCAATGGGGTGTTTGTAATACCTTAAGGTTGCATTTGGATGAGAGGATTTGGATTTGGGGAGAGGATTTGGGGGAAGGATTTCAAATGACTCCATCTAAAATGGAATGAATTCCCCCAAAATGACTCCAAAAATAGCTTCTAAGGATTTGAAATCCATTATAGAATTACTCCATCCAAACAACCTCAATGGATTTGTTATTATGGATTTGAAATCCTTAGTTCCAAATCCATCAATCCAAATGGAGCCTAAGGGATAATATTTTTTACTTAGTCCATGTTTTAATGTATATGAATGTTTTGAGGGTGAAACGTAGTTGCACAGCTCTAGTTTATGACAACACGATGGAAATTAATGCCGATGACACACTTTTTGTAGGGTCTTCCATTTGAGAACCACCATCTTACCAGCTGAGGAAGACATGCCTGCAATTATGGCCAGTTTTAAGAAATTCAACGACGAGTTTATGGAGCAATATGAAGACTACAAGGGCTATTCGAGGATGTAAAACGAAGTGTTGAGGTGAAAACATCCATTTGTATACTTCATGAACTTAGATTTATGTAACTTGTTGCAAAAATTCATGGCATACTCTACTTTAATCCTTTTCTTTCAAAAGTGATCGACAGTTACCTTATGAAAAATATCAACTTATTGTCTTTAGCCCTAGTAGTTATTACTTGTGTTTTGGTTATAAACAAAGTTAAAACCGTCCAGAATAAGGGGCTGACTACCTAGTGATTTTATCTTATTCCGGGGTCCATTAACACTCAAGAGTGGTTGGCTCAATGAGGTCTTAAAAATGAATGATCGGCCTTTCCTATTTTGCTTTCAAGCATAGTTGTTAAAGCTTCGCCTAGGCGAGAGGCGATGCTTTATTGCCTCGTCGAACCTCTAGGCGTCACCTTTGAGAGGCGATAGGCGACTGCTAATTGTGACGTTGTCTTGTTGACTTTATTGACTTATTTGACTTATGCTTTTGTTGACTTTATTGACTATTTGAATTCTGCTTTTGTCACTTATGGTTGATATTGATGTTTGATCTAGTTTATTATTGTTTGATATGATTTATTATTTTTTGCAGTAGATATTTTTGGAAAATATAAGTATATATCATGTTTTCTAGCTGCTTGTCGCATTGCATTGCCGCCTTTTGTCGCCTAAGCCATCTAGCGCTAGGCCATGACTTGTCACTTGGTGTCCCTATCATATTGATAACTATGCTTTCAAGTAGACGAGGTGAATTTAGGCTTTTTATATTTTTACCGGGTGCCAAACTTTCGTGTGTTTGAACTCGAAATGACTTGCAGAAAAAATGTTTTTGGGCTTGCCTTGTGTCTCAGAAAGAAATGGTCAAAAACTCAAAATTATTGCTTTTTACCACAGTTATATTAAGTGGCTTGCCTGTGAACCAGTCAAGTGGAATAGAGAGTGAAATAAGATTATGGAACAGAAAATTTGGTCCCAACTGATTGTTTGTTGCTCCATCAATTTGAGGCCTAGAAAATTGAAGATATCCATTCGTGTAGTTTCTCGTAGGTACTATTTCCTCAATTTAGGTTGATCATCACTTAAAGTAACTTCCTGATACTTAATTTTCTAGTTACATACTGGGAGAGAATGTGTTTAGTGAGCCAATTGCAAGAATACAAAGTTAATATATATTATTGCGTGAAATTAGATACTTCTTTAGTAACGAATTTTGGGGGTCCGATTTATTTTCAATTAATTACAAAAATAACCTCTGACATGTAGTCAAAGTATATAAAAAAAAATCAGTTATCTAATTACAAATACCTCATAGGTTTGTGTTTGTCTTACAAATATTTTTGGAGTGCAGTTTGTGAAAATAATTAGATCATGCCACTCGATGCTGGCTGGCACCATTTTTATCGCTTGGTGTGAAAATAAATTAGGTACATTAGAAATTAGAGGAACTTTTATAAAGTTAAAAGAAGTTCATATATCATTAACTATCTATAGCTTTTAGGACAAAGGACAATCATGACTCTAGAGATATAGCTAATGTTTTTTATAATATTCCATCAAAGCTAAAAGAAAGGTCATAGAAGAAAGGTGCTATCATTATCCTACTCGCAAATGAATGGTCTTAGAAGAATCTCAAGATTTGCTTTTATTCTTCTCCTAGCTTTCTTGATAAATTGAGCATCAATGGGGATTGATATCAACTTTAGGGCCATTTTTTGTTTGTTTTTTTCAATAAAAAAAGTGGTTAAGAACTCATTACTAATCAAAAGATTTACATAGGTAGGGACTGGAAGAAGCGTAAAGATCAATGAGCAACTTTAGATTGGTTATAAATAATTCAAGGACGGACGCAGAAATTGTAGCATTGGGGACGAAATTAAAAATATTTGAGAGAAGGATGACGCGATTGAAATATTTAGGGAGACAAATAACTTTTATATAAAAATATATAATATACATATATATGTAGTACATAACATAAAAATTTGAGGGGGGCAATGGTCCCCTCCAGCCCTCTTCTCAGTCCGTCCTTAGTCATAATAAATTCCAATTATATTTTAAAATCATGAATATCACCTTGAGGTTTGTTTTTACTTAACAAATATTCCCTAGTACCCACCTCTTGAGGGTGTAATTTGTAATAGACAAATAAAAGTCAAGGCAAAAACTTGTATGAGACGGTCTCATGGACATAATCCATGAGACAGATCCTGTTTGTAATTAGAATTCCAATCAAACCCAAACTCATAAAAAAAATCCATATTCTTTGTGTTTTGTAAGATCCATTTTATGAACTAAAGTCGATGAGACGGTCTCAGATAAGACCACCTTAAGAGTCAAAGCTTTTTGTAATTTTGAAAGATAATTGATTTTTTCTTTTGTAATAAAGTTAAACCTTGTGATAGTTTTTGTAACTAACCCTTTTACTTATAAAGTGAAGACATATTTGAATTATTGGCTTAGTCCATGTGCGAATGGATATCTTCAATTTATGTGCGCATGAATTTACTTAATATTATGTAACTAACCCTTTTACTTATAATATTATGTAAACACTTTCCATAATATTATGCAACTAACTCTTTTATTTATAATTTTTTCATCAATCTTGTGCTTAAGTGGTAGAATTTTTTGTTGTCAAGACGATTGACCCGAATTCGATCTCATATGAATGTGTGTCATTTCCCGTGCTATCCCTAGGCCCTATTTTACTTAAAAAAATAAATTCAAACATAGTCCAAAAAACTCAATTAAGAAAGTATTGAGGATAAAGATGGAAATAAAAAATAGTATGACGGCTGAAAGGAAACAGATTGGCGTTAGTAATTAAAGTGAATATTGTCTATAATGACTCTACTGCCCTGATCAGGAAATTTCACGGGCTCCTTTTCCATAGCCTTTAAGCTACTCTTTTCTGGGTCACGATTTCCTCGGGTTCTTCCCTTTCTATCTTAATAAACTACTCATTATAAAAAATACAAAAACAACAATATTCACAATTACTCTTCCTTCTTCTGAAAGTTTTGAAACAACTTTTACATAAAGCTTTCTCATCAAGATTTTTCCAGCAAGCTTCTTCAGAATATATTCCATCTTCCCTACATAAACCAACACACACACACACACCAAAAAAAAAAAGGAAGAGCAAAGTAAAAAGAAATGTCTTTTTAATTAATATTCTTGCATATAGCTAGTATTTATAGAAACCCTTCAAAAATCTTTATCCTGAAAAATGGGTGTTTCCAAAAAGCTTCATCATAAGGATGTGGATTCTGAAAAGTGGGCTATTGCTGGAATTGCGTTACGAAGTCCACTAAAGCCGATTTTCACAAAACCATTGGAAAAAATGGATAATGAAGAAGAAGAGTACTGTTCAACTACTCCTACTTCTACAGAATCAAGAATTCGCAGCGGGTTGACATGTCCACCGGCCCCCAAGAAGCGAAAACCGGGTTCTTCAAGATGCCATTATGGTGGTGTTAGAGAATTTTTCAATCCACCTGACCTGGAAACAATTTTTATACGCCGCCTAACTTAAGATTATTTTCGCCCAAGTATTGTTTCAACTTATTAATTATCCCTAGTTTTATTATATTAGTTTGTTTGTTTTTCATTTTTTCACTTTATGATTGTGTTTGCAAACCCAAAAAAAATGTGAATATGAGTTCTAGATGAAAAAATAGTTGTTTTATGTGTCTAGAAGCTGATAATCACATTTTTTTAGAGTTTGCAAACACTGGTTTGTAGCTTTTTGATATTTTTATGGTTGGTCATTTGTATAAGAATTGTATGGCAATTTGACTTGGTGTGTGGTTTTTAATTTATGGTGTCTACATTAATTACATGCATTAATTCTAAGAATTATTTTTTTTTTTTTTTTTGCAATTGTTTTTGATGATGAAACCGAAACATGTATGTGGCCATTTGGCGGAGCCAGGGGCCCAATCTAGGGCCTGCCCCCCTTTAAATTTTTTTATTAGGTAAATTTTTTAAGATTTTTTTTATTTAATATTTATATGGTTTTTTAAGTTTTTTTTTTTTTGATACTCCAATTTCGTGTATCTCGGCCTATCTCAATTTATTTCTTGGTTACCCCATTGTATGTGGCTAACCCTTCCTTGTAAGTTTTCGGTGTTAGGAAGAAAAACTATAAAATGGTAAGTTAGGTTTGGTTACTTTCTTTGATATGATTTTTTTTTTTTTTTTTTTTTTTTTTTGAGGAATTCTTTGATATGATTTGAGTTACCATATTATTTGCCTTTTCAAATTGAAGAAAGTAGTAGTCTTTCCATCATTTTTATTTTTTTACATAGCCAGGGGCAATAGTGATGAAATCAATGGCAAAAGTTTAATTTGCCTTATATCCTTTACCCAAAAAATAAAAAAGAATTTTTTTTGCCCTACATCCAAACAAAAATTTATGGAAAGTTTTTCAAAATTGAAAACGGTGTTGATCCCTCTGTATCCTTTTTTCCTCAATTTTCTCTTTGCTTCTTGATGTGACTGTGTAGATTCATGAAAGATACATGCACATGCAGGTTAAGATCTGGTGAACTATTGATGTAAAAAAAAAAAAGGTTGCCAAACAAGTGAAAGGAAATTAGTATATCATATATTATAATACTTTTCTGCATTCTAATAATCAGCAAATTAAATTAATTTCATCTATATGTATAATAAATGTTAATTACGTAAGAAATACAAAAGGAGTACTAATTTAGACGAAAATTCAGTTTTCTGATATATATATATATATATATATATAGGATATACACGAGCTTGTAAAATACAACAAAATATAATTTCAAGTATATCATAAATTAACACTAATAAACTTATTTGATAAATTAATTAACTATGAAATTTGTGATAAGTTAAAGCTGATTGAGTGTGACAAATTGCTAATAAGTAGAAATTGTCAAAACGGATTTGGTGGAGGGCGGCCCTGTTATAAAAACCACCATTTGGCGGGGTGGGGCGGCATATTGCAATAATATCGCCAAAGATTGGGCCGCGGGCTAATGCAGGCCAGCCCGCCAGATTGCAATTTTTTTCCCTATTTGTTACACAACTTACACTAAACAATACACAATTGATTTATAGACCTTTTTCAAAATACAACACCACACATCATGTGTATGTCTTTTTCAACAATTATCACTATATTAAACAATCATAAAACAAAAGAAATACTTTAACCTTTACTAACCAAGTACAGACCCATAATCAAAATGGGAGGAACAAATTAACAATCACCACTTCACCAGTCATCAAAATAAGCATTATTATTTCATAACAAATTCATATCGTCCAATCGTCGTCCATGCAACATTACATATCCATAAAGTTCAAAATATCCATATGAACCATATTGTCCAATCATCATCCATGCAATATTACATATCCATAAAGTTCAAAATATCCATATTGTCCAATCGTCATCGATGCAACATTACATATTCATAAGGTTCAAAATACTAGATAAATCTATGCAAACTTAATACGAAGATTCAAATTTCATCCACCATATCATCATCAAAATCATCTACATTGTCTTCTCCTTCCTCGCTCTCTTCATCAATTTGTACCAGATTGGAAGCTTCACAAGATAACGCATTTTTCACATTTGCATCTTCATTAGAATCATTACTTACAATACAATTTCCAAAAAGACAAATGTAGTTAAAAAATTATATCAAAGTAGATCATTTCATAACTACATAAAAAATATAATTTAATAATTGTTAAACTATCTTATCTTACCATCAACATAGCCATGCAATCAATTACGAGTACAAATTTGAGCTTGAACATTTTTTGAGAGGGTAGAAATTCTATATTTGGTAAGCACGCGACCACCAATAGAAAAGGCTGATTCTGAAGCAACGATAATTATTGGAATGGCCAAAACATCACATGCTATCAATGCAAGGATCGGGAACCGATGCTTATGATCTCTCCAATACTTCAAGACATCCAAATCTTCATAATATGAGAATTCAAGCTTTGGCTCCTCCAAGTAAAGATCCAATTGAGATTTTCCGGCATTGAAAATCGTTTGACTCTCAAATTCTTTGATTTCCTATATTAATAGGAAAACGTTATATACAATAATAAATGTAGATTAAATTGAACAAAACCTCAACACCAAAAGGAAGAATAACCAACAAATTTGAAGAAATGACCAGCAAATGTAAATTTGAAGAAATGACCAGTAAGAATGACTAGCAAATTTGAAGAAATGACCAGCAAATTTGAATAAAACCTATGTTATCTATAGACAATTTTGAAGAACATCAGCTTACATGTAAAATGACTAACAAATTATCTATATTATCAATGATACCAAAATTTCATTCAAACATAATCTATAGAAAGATTTAGAGAAAGAAAGAACTGTAGGTCCCAAGGGGTGTGAGTGTAAGGTTTAGAAGGGGGGGTTGAAGAAACCTTACCAACTTTTCGATTTAGTCTTTTTAAAATGGTTCAGATTTAATTTCACAGCTAAGTCCTTGATGGATGAGGCTAAGTTAGTTAACCAAAGTGAGTTAGCCACTCAATGCACTTCCGACTATTTTGTTGATAGAATAACTCATTTGCTTAGTCTTATACTTAACTTGGTGTGATAAGATTTTCATGAGGAAGATTTAACACCCTTGAATTTGGTTTAAGTTTGTTTTAACACTTGGTTTTAGCACTTTGTTAATTATCGGTTGGAATGCAAATTATCACAGAGATATAAAGTGATATAAAGTAAATCTTTGAAATGTAAATGACACAATAAAATTTATAGAGGTTCGAAGATGGGGTAATTCTTCTAATCCTCTCTTCTCCAACTCTTGGAGGAATCCACTAAGTATTTATCAAAGTACAAAGTGGTTATCACTCCAGATGCAAGTCTTGATCACACGGTGACTTGATCCTTTGGGACTCGGTCACGGAGATGCCTTGGTCACACAAAAGCTTCTCGTGCACGACTCACCTTCTTCACAGGGCAGCTGTCTTGATACTACAACCCACTTGCTCAAGCTTCTTGGATTTGATCACGAAGCCCTCCAATAACTTGAGACTGGTTCGACCTTGAACCTTCCTACAATCCTCCTTGGAATGTAGACCCCTTTTGATTCTTCAAAAGTTTCCTCTTCAACAGTTTGAAGTTATCTTTCCTTCACAAACTTGGTGTTGGATCGATTTCCTTCAAGTTTAGGGCTTGAGGATTTGCTTGAATAACTTGAGAATTTTTTGCAGTTACTGATTCGAATGTTAGCTTGAATGTTCGTGGTTGAGTAACCTTTTCTTAGAGTGATTCCTCGGCCTTTTTATAGTGAACTTTCAAAAATCGCCCGTTGAAGAGATATGCTGATTTTAAAAGTCACTTGTGTTCGTTGGCTTGTCTTGTTGCAGTACTTGATCTTGACATTTCCTCGTATTAAATGAACATTCAACTTTTCGAGTCGACCACAAGGTGCGAGTGCTTCCCATTGGTTTATTACTTTTGCACGCTTCGGGATCGAAAGCACTTTAAGACATGGCAGCATGGAAGTATTACTTGTTTAGGTAATATTCTTAACTTCTGTGCAATGGATTATTTTCAGTTGTCTTGACTTGACTGCATTTTTCTTAACTTCCCCAGGTGACTTCGAGTCAGCTCCCAATCATTGGATGACTCATCTGTCACTTCAACTTAAGACTGGGCTGTTTTGAGTTGACTTGATGACACTTCACACATGTACCAGTATCATAGCCATTTACACTTTCGAAGTTCTTGTCTTCTTTTCCTTGCTATACTCAGCTGCTTCACAACGGAGTCTTCATCCCAGTCTTCAGTTGACTTCTTTCATATTCAGGCATAGCTGACTCGACTCAGCTCGTATAGCCCTATCTAATACAATGCAATTTATAAAGAAAATGGGGTGCCAACTTTCTAGTCTAAGTTTTACATGGCATTCATCAAAATCTAATAAATAAATTTCCCAACAATTTCCCCCTTTTTGATGATGTCAAAACTTAAAACATACATTCAAAATGTAAATAGCAAAGATACATACAGACAATGTAGAAACAGAGAATGTATGCGTAGAATTCGATCTTTTTATTGATCATGACATTCTTGTCCTTTACACAGCCTTTTACAAAGTGTATCAGAGCAAACATGGCATTCTATATCTACGCAAAAATATAGAAATTCTAGATTCTTATTCAATGTACAGAAGACTTACATACATATGCATTTGCAATAGTAAAATACATGAAGGGGTGGACAGCAACACTTCATCGCCTTCGTTGCCTCCTTCTTTCCTCTTCAACTCTGTCGTCTTCTGATCTCTTTCTCTTCTTTTCTTCTTCAGCTGCTTTCTTTTTCTCATAAGCTCTTCTGGCAGCTTCATCTTTTCTTTTTCTTTCTTGTCTCTCTTCCCACAACTGAGTTTGTCTTCTATTTTCTTCTTCGATTCTCTTTACATATTCAACATTGTTCCTGGCCACTTGCATGTTAGCTACTTCGTCATACCCAGCCCAATAGATCCCTCATTTCTTCCCTAGATCTATGTATTCGATGTTTTTGGGTAGAGGCCTAGGTTTGAAACCTCTTCCTCCACTCGCTTCTACCTCTTCCTCTCGGGTATGTATTGCATCTTGTGGTCTTTTTCTTTCCAGAGAGTGACCACAGAGCGACCGCTAGAGTCTCTGCCGCTGTCGGCCTTCTTCGCATAGCTTGAGCCCTTTTTCCCAAGACAAGTCCTGTGCTTGGGCCATGGTCATGTTCTCGAAGTATCCCTCGGATGCAGCGTCTTGAATTCATCACAGATCTGGCTCGGTTCCAACGTACGAAATGGCATCTGTGTCTCTTCCCGCAGGAATGCCTCCGCATCTTGTTTCGATATGTCCATCGCACGGGCATCCATTTTTCTTTCAATCTCCTTCATCTCTCTCGCTTCTACTATTTTCCTCTTCTCGGACATGGGCACGCAGAGTGTTGGAGCGGCAGAGTCACCTGGAAGTTTCTTTGATTATGTCAGTGTGATAAGTCCTTGTTGAGGGGTTCTAGCAACCATTAAAGTCATGTCTTCGAACCTTCCCCTCAACCGATTTTCCTTTTCATTCTTTCGCTTTCCGTTGTCTTCTCCTTCACAACAAGGCCCTTCTTCTCACCGTTTGTGGATCCTTTCAACGTCTTTAGGTATTCTCTTCCCCCTTTTTGGCATCATCGAAGGAGAGAGGAACCCCGGAAACATTCCAACAAGCATGAAATCTAAGGCGGCCGATAGCCGAGTTGTTTGGATCTCGCCTGCGGAGTATCTTTGCTCGAAATTCGAGCGAGTGGCTTTTGATTCACCGCCACGCCTTCATTTCACCATGAGGAGGCTGAATTTATTTTCTATAGTCTCCTCGACGCCTTGAGAAGTTCTTTCTTGTGGAATTCACGCAAATGATTGCATTTCGGTGTTGTGAGATTCATGCATTCTATCAATGTTTTCTTGCATTCTTCTCTTCATATCAAGATTATCGCTCCGGATCAACATCTTGTTATACAATGCCTTAAAGTATCGAACTGCGTTCCACACGCATTATTTTCTTTTGTTGCCACCATTCCCGGATCGACTATTATTCCACATAGATCGGCAGTAAGATTAGCATCTCTGTTATCCATCCTCATGTCTAGTGAGGCCTGGTTCCTTTCCACCTTCTCTATCTCTGCAAAAATCGCCTTGAAGACTTCTCGAACTTGTTTGTTACCTCCGTCTCAGCTGGTGGCCAAGCAACATCAAAGTCAAAGTCTGCTGGGACGATGGTATCTGTGGGAATAACTGGATCAGGTTTGTGGAAGCGCCTCTTGTCTCGAGCTGATTCTTCATCAAGGTCTGGCAACTCCAATGAGAAGGGAAACGTTTCTTCAAACGCATCATCACGGACATAGGGAATCTGTTCAATGGTAACTCATGGCCGTGATGTGCCTGGTTGAGTCGATTCTGCTGCTGACTTTGGGAGCCTGCTTGATTGATTGATTGGGTCTGTTGTGGTATGGACCCACTGGCCGAGCTCTCATTTATCTCAGACTTCGTCGGTCTCTCGGTTTTTCCTTTTGAGTTGTCTGGTCTTCGGCCGTGTCAGTGGCGTCATCAGAAGATGATGAGATTTGAAGAGGTGGCTCATCATCGAAGTTGAATGTCTGACGAGTAGCCTTAAGGTCTGATTTACTCGTGCTTGGGAGAACATCCTCAGCTGAGTCTTTTGGATTTGCAATGGGGGATGACTCAGCTTCATCTTCACCTTCAGATCCCAGAAAAGTTACGTCTGGGTTGTCTTGGGAATCATGAAGGGCACTTATCTCCTTCTCAGATGCATCAATGACAGGATGAATGTTCTGCGTTTCTGTTTCTTTATCTCGGGAAGTCTCAACCTCCCGTTGGCCTTCACTACCTCCTGCAATCTCAACTACAGCGAGGCCTTGGACAATCCATTCGATAGTCTCAGCTGTCTTAGGGTCTTCAGAGGTGGCATCCACTGGAGTCTCAACTCCATGGATTGCACTTTCATTGCCCAGAGTGTTAACTCCCAGGGCAGATCCATCCTGTGCCTCGACTGCATCAGCAGCGTCCTCAGCCTGCAGAGCAGTTGGCACTTCAGCTGAGACAGTCTCAATTGTCCGAGCTTCATCAGTGACAACCTGCTGTGTTTCTGTTTGTTTTTCCTTCTCAACTTCGCCTCTGAGATTCTTTGTGGAGTCATCTGCAGCAACCTCCGACCTAGCTGCAGTGGAGTGAGTTTCCCACCTTTTGGCACACCGGTGAGTGACTTGGGTTGGGGTCACTCTTCTCCAAACTCCCGACCGTTTCCTGTGAGTGTTCAGCCATTCGGGCAGGTGGTAAGACACCTTCAGTAGGGGTTGGCTCTACTTGGGTCCCCGAATTCCCAGTTTCATCGCCATTTCCCTTAGAACCTTCCTCGAGTGAGGGAAGTGGTCGCAGAACAACGATTTGCAATGCCGCACCACTCCCATAGGGTCAATTTCCAGCTGTGATTTGGAAGACTGTCCAGGTCCTTCCATCAGCTGTTGCTCATGCATCATTCTGGATTCTCGCATGGCTTGCTACATTTCCAATTTTTCTGTATCAACAGCAGGGTCTAAATCCTCATCACTTTCTGAAAGTATGTCAAGATGTGGATGAGTATGATCAGTGGTTCCAGTTAGAGGACAAACACTGGCTTTTGCACGAGCTTTTTCTTCCTTTGCTGCCTTAGTCTGTTCGTTCTCCTTTCGAATTTGCAGCATGTTGATGCAGTTATCCTCATCAAGAGCTTGTAGCACTGTATCAACTTCAAGGAACCTGAAGAGTTCCTCTTCCTCCTCAATAAACTCTGGGTGTTCAAACTGCACCCTAGAGTGACTCAACTTCCACTTCATCCATTCTCGCAGACGATTTTGGATGTCTGGATATGGTGGAGACAACATAATCACATCATCATCATCATCTTCGTGTTGTCCTCCTGTCTCACGAATGGGAGGAAGCAGAGCTTGCTGCTCTTCACTTTCGACAGCATTTGTCGCGGGCGGAGACACATCCCTATCGACAGGTGAGTTAGATGTCTTAGCTGATTCATGCTCCTCAGCTGTTTTGTCCACAGCTGGTCTTTGGTTTGCTCTCTTGATCGGGCAAGAAAGACTTGGTCAAGTTTCATCTATACCTTGTGGAGACTCTACTTCTCCATAGATCTCCGATATCTTTTCCAGCTGAGTTGCAGACTCAGCTGTCTTCTCAAGCTCAGAGAGCTTGGAAATTCTTTTTCTTCTTTTGGTTTTCACCGGAGGAACATCTCGGTTCCACTTCCTCCGGTTCAAGGCAAAAGCAGGCAAAAGCAGCTATCTTAGAGGCAAAGCTACCTTCCTTGTTGTGGAAGTCCCTCTTCTTAATCACCGGAGAGAAGGTATTAATGGTTCCTTCTCCATTGCGACCCTGCAGGGCAACGGGTGACTACTGCAGAGTAAAAGTGCAATTTTCTTTTTCTTTCTTTGCGGGCGCGATCTTCTTTGCGGTTGCAGGGCACCTTCTTTGGGGAGGGGAGGAGGCAACGTTTGTATCTTGGTCGGTGATTCCCCTCACTAGTATCCGCCCTCTTAGCGTAAGCTCTCTTCTGTGCTCCGGAGAGATTTGATTGTAACATCTTTTTGTTAACATGGAACGCCTTTCCATGTCGGAGAGGAACACCTTTCACCTCCATTAACCGGCCAATAACAAGGCCATACCCCAAAGATCCTCCGAAGGACCCATCGCTCTTTGAAGGACTTGTTCCCAACATTTTGGCGTAGTCCGCTATAGACAAGTTCTCCGCCTTGATTGACTTTCTTTTCTTCCATGATCGCAGCCATAACGATCAGCTTGTTTTTGGATAGCTGGTTATGGTTTCCAAACTTCATGTCTACGCATTTTGCGACGATATCCATCAGCTTGTGGTAATCGTCCTTCAGCAGCTTCTTTTCAGCTGTGTAAACCACCTTAGCGGTACATTCCGGTCTGGCCACTTCCTTCCACGCAGCAGCCAGGTTTACATCAGCCTCATAGATCTCCAGAACTCCTTCCACCGGTAGCAAACAGTGTTCCGCTAAATCCTTAGCAGTGATTGTGAATTCTTTGCCGTGAACAGAGGACTTGATGCCCTCGTCATGAACTTCAGCGTTCACGTAGAACTGAGCGACTTCTTCAACATAAGTCATCTGAAACTCCATCATGAGAAAGGGTTTCAGCCCAGACTTCTCCACTTTCTCAGTTATCTTCTTCACAAGGATTTCATTGAACCCTTGTTTAATCATTCCTTCAAAATCCACAGTAGAGCCAGTGTGGATTTACTTTCCCAACTTAGCGAAATCATAGGTGGTTGCCATATTTGAGTTTTACCGAACGAAACCTTAGAAATTTTCCTTGGAGATCTGTAGGGTTTTGAGAGAAAGATACAATCTTTGCTTTTGGAGAGATGAACAGTTTGTGTAAAGTGAGAGAGAGAAACGGACGAAATGGTATATATGTGGGTTATGAAAGGACGTGCATACGGTTTTTGAAATTTGATCAAGATCAACGGCTCAGATTTAGCACGCCGATTAGCATTTGATTTCTCGCATTTAATGCGGCATTATTTATATCCAATCATATGCTTTGTCGTGCAGCTTTTGACTGTACCTGTCATTATTATGCTGACGTCATCCTTAAAACATTCCCGCTTATTAAAAACAACTGCGTTTTTGTCACTTAGCTCATAAATGACTCAACTTACTTCTTAGCTGATTCAACTCTTCTCTCTTTTTACATAGGTACTCAGCTGTCAGTTAACTCGATGCATCTGATTCTCCTATACGGCTGATTCACTTAGCTGATTTACGAACTCATCTCTATTTTCATCTTTTCTTGTTCCATCTCTTCTCCTTGAGTCTTCTGAGTGTTAACTCAGCTCAATTATCCCTAGCTCATGCTTGAGTTCTTCAAATCTTGATTCACATAATGGCTTTGTGAATATGTCAGCCAATTGTTTATCAGTTGAGATGTATTCCAAGGTGATGTCCTTCTTTTCAACATCTCTTATAAAATGATATCTGACATCAATGTGCTTTGTTCTTGAATGCAACACAGGATTTTGAGTGATTGCAATAGCACTTGTGTTATCACACATCTCTTTTTCTTCAACATCATAGTCTCTCAGCTGTTGTCTCATCCATAAGACTTGGGCACAAGAATTTGCCCGCCATGACTATGTACTCTTGGATGTGGATGTGGCTATTAAATTTTGCTTCTTGCAAAACCAAGAAATCAATCTGTTTACAAGCATTTGACATGTACCTGAAGTACTCTTCCTGTCAACTCTACATCCAGTATAGTCAGAGTCTGAGTAACCAATGAGCTTGAATCCTCCTTCCTTTGGATACCATAAGCTGGCTTCCTGGCATCCCTTCAAATATCTTAGGATTCTCTTAGCCGCAGTCATCATATGGCTTTCTTTTGGTGCAGATTGAAATCTTGCACATACACCTCTTGCAAAGGTGATGTCCGCCTACTTGCTTTGTGAGATAGAGCGTTGATCCAATGAATGCTCAGATCTTGTTTGATCCATGAGCTTGCCATCTGCATCCATATCCATCTTGACTAATGTATTCATTGGTATTTTAACAGAAGACTTCTCTTCCATACCAAATTTCTTCATTAAATCTCTGGTATACTTTGTTTGACTTATGAAGGTTCCATCCTTCACCTGTTTAACTTGAAGTCCTATAAAGAATGTCAGCTCTCCCATCATGCTCATTTCAAATTTGCCTTGCATGAGGTTTGAGAATTTATCACACAGCTCTTTCTTTGTGGATCCAAAAATAATGTCATCACATATATTTGAACAAGCAGTAAACTCTCTCCATCTTGAATTCTGAAGAATGTTCTGTCCACTTTGCCTTTGGTGAATCGATTATCTGTTAGAAATTGAGATAATGTATCATACCATGCTCTTGGTGCCTGTTTCAATCCATATAGAGCTTTCTTGAGCTTGTACACCTTATCTCCAAGAGTCTTCTGCTCAAATCCTGGAGGTTGTTCAACATAGACTTCTTCTTCTAAAAGTCCATTTAGAAATGCACTCTTCACATCCATTTGATATACAGTGAAGTTCTTGTGTGCAACATAGGCAAGAAACATCCTTATTGCTTCTAATCTAGCAACATGAGCAAATGTTTCATCAAAATCCATTCCTTCCTCTTGGCAATACCCTTTGGCTACCAATCTTGCTTTGTTTCTTACCACAGAGCCTTCTTCATTCATCTTGTTTCTGAAAACCCATTTTGTGCCAATAACATTTTGATGGGTTGGTCTTTGAACCAATTCCCATACTTTGTTTCTTTCAAACTGATTCAGCTCTTCTTGCATGACTTGAATCCAATGTGTGTCATCCAATGCTTGAGACACATTTTTGGCTCTATTTGGGAGATAAAACAAGTGAACATTGCTTCTTGTTGAGCTCTGGATCTGGTTCTTACACCATCTCTTACATCTCCAATGACTAGCTCTGGTGGATGGTCTCTCAGCCATCTCACATCAGGTTGAAGTAAGTTAGCTGGGTTCAGTCGTATTGCAGTTGTGTTATCTTGGGCAGCTCTCTCATCATCACTTAGGTGCAGATTGTCCAGCTGTCTTTGAGATTCAACTATCTCATCTTCACCTTGATTAATTACTCCAGCTTCAGCTTCAACATAAGGACTCTTCTACATAGTTGGCTGATTCAGCTTATCAGCTAACTCCTCAATGTCTTCTCCATTTACATTAGGTTCATCAAACACTACATGGATGGACTCTTCTGTGACCATAGTCCTTTTGTTCAGCACTCTATAGGCTTTGCTTTCAGCTGAGTATCCCAAGAAGATACCTTTATCAAATTTAGCATCAAAAGCCTTTAGATTATCCTTCCCATTGTTTTGGATGAAGCATTTACATCCAAAGATTCTAAAATATGTGACATTTGGCTTTCTCCCTGTCCAAATCTCATAGGGAGTCTTTTTCAGCTGTCTGTTTATCATGCATCTATTTTGAGTATATCATGCAGTATTGATAGCTTCAGCCCAAAATCTGTTAGGCAACCCCGTTGACTAACATGGTCTCGCTGCTTCCTTGAGAGTTCTATTTCTTCTTTCTCGCAACTCCATTCTCTTTGTGGAGTCCTTGATGCGAGATAATTCATGAGCAATACCATTTTCAACGCACATCGAGTTATTATCCCATTGACAAACTCGGTTCCTCATCGATCTTATCTTTATAATGGTTTGACTCTTCTCATTTTGAATTCTTTCATCAGCTGTGGTAGCTTCTGCAAGGTTTCTTTCTTTTTACATATGAAAACTGTCCATGTATATCTTGAATAATCATCTACTACCACCAAGGTATATTTCTTTCCACTTATGCTAGTGGCTCAATTTGGACCAAATAAATCCATATGCACGGCCAGATGCAATATTCTTGTTGAAGATGGACATGACTTCTCTTTGAATGATGATTTGATCCGCTTCCCATTTGGCATGCATCACAAACACTTTCCTTCTTGTACATCGAGTCCGGGAGTCCTTCTACAAGATTACTCCTTGCAAGCTTGTTAATTGTCTTGAATTTCAGGTGACTCAGCTTCTTGTGCAACAACCAACTTGATTCGGCTGTACTTTTTGCTAGCAGACAAGTGCTTGGTATGGCAGTCGACCAGTCTACCACATACATGTTCTTTTGTCTGCATCCTTACAACACTACTTCCTTGAATTTTGACAGATTTTTCTTGTTTACTGTCATATGTCTGGAACAACCACTATCCATGTGCCAGGTTCCTTGGCACTCAGCTGCTCCTTGAACCTGCAATCAAGGAAATTAGTTTTTAGGTACCCATACTTGCATGGGTCCTGAGGGGTTAGTGCTGTAAGATGAACCAACCAACCTATAGCCAAATGATTTGACTCTAAGGGGTTGCCATCTATCTGTGTCATAATCATAATTTACTTTGGCAAATTGTTTGGGGGCTTTAGGTTCATACAACTGTCTCTTTTGTCTGTATGCCTGTGTGTGTGTTTTAGCAATTGCCTTCTTTGGGTAATTGTGATATCTCTGAGTGTAGTGCTTGGGTGCATATGTGTGTTGATAATAGTTTTGTTGCCTTTGGAATGACCTTTGCTGAGTTCTATAGGTCTTTGCTGGTATTTCACATTATTCCAATCAGCTTGACTTGGGTAGTTTCTACCATTCCCATCATTTATGTTTCTTTGATAAAACTTTTGGGGCTTTTGGTAGCTCTCTTTCTTCTTCACAGAGTACTTCCTGTTTGGAGTTTGCTGAGGAACTCTGCTGGATTTCTTCTCATTTTGCCCTCTCAAAGAAACTCAATCGGGTCAAGTTTGTTTTCCTTTTCCTTTATAACCAAGGCTAGTTTGGTTGTGATTGTCCTTTGGAATGAATATGTGTGCAATATTTGGTGTCTTGGATTTTTGAGATGCTTCATTACTTGAAGATCCTTTTCCAAGATCACTCTTGGAGTTTGACCATGCACAAAGGAATTAAATCATATGCTTGTCTTGTCTCCACATTCTTTTTGGCTCATAATAAGGTCATCCAGTGATTTAGATGCCTTTGTGAATGAAGCAATCACATTTTTGAGATCATTCTCTCTCTTTTCTATAGCGACTATTTCTCGCTTTATTAATTTAGCATTTTCGGCCTTGACTCTTTGTTCTCATCGGCTATGTGACTTAGAGTACTTCGGCTCCTTAGTCATTTGTGAGTTTTGACTTTTAATGGGCATTGTTTTCCTCATTTAATAATGTGTGTGAGGATTTAATGTGCTCAAAGTCTTTCATCATTTTGCCTAATGAATCATAAAGATCGAGTGGGTGATGAAGTGTGTGTGTCACAATCACTATCACTAGAATCTAAATGAGATGAGTTAGAGTGCACCTCATCTTCTTGGTCGGGTTGATCTTGTTCTTTAGCCATTAGAGGATTAAGGCTTCTTCTTCGGTGTCACTTGAGTAGTCGCCTTCACTACTCTCTCGAGTCGCTTCTTCTTTTGACTTAGTCAGACGCTAGATCTCGGCCCGACCAACATTGCTCTTTTCTTTTCTTGCCTTTTCTCTCAAGACTTTTCTTTCTTCTTCATTCTCGTATTTATTGACTACAGGATATGGAATGATCAATGGCAAAGTGTCCTGGTTGTCTGCAATTCCAACACAGGTTTCAACGTTTTGATCGGCTCTCTCATTTCTTGAGTTATACGCTCTTTGATATTCGATCTTTTGATATTCTGCTCTCTTTGTTGGCCTATCTTCCCTTGACTTGGAGGGAGCTGAATGTCTTTTGGAGGATTCACCTTTGTTTCTTTTGTAGTTCTTGTTGAAGAACTTGTTGAATCTTTTAACCATCTAGGCAATCTCCTCCTGGTCAATGACTTCTTTGGTCTCAGCTCTCTTCCCTTCCTTGACTACGAGTGCAATCTGTTTTGGGTACAACCTGTCTCCTCCTCGATCCTTTCTTCTCGGCTCAAACTCATAGGCTTTGAGGTCCGAGAATAGTTCATGATTGGATGTTTTTGATAGGTCCATCGAGTGCCTTAGAGCCATGGTCTTCATTTCCCACTCGGTGGGAGGCTCCTTAATATCTTCATACACATCTCCTTCGTGTGTATTCTTTCCCAATCTTGAGAGCTCATTTGTAATTTTGTGAATCTAGCATCCAATTGGTCCATCGTTTCACTGCAAAGCATTTTAATGTTTTCAAATTTCGAACAACAACAGATAATTTGTTCTCCTTGATTTGCTCAGATCCTTCACAAATTAGGGTTAGTTTATCCCAGATTTCTTTGGCTGTCTTGCAAGATTTGACTTTGTTGAACATGGCTTTGTCCAAAGTCTTGTAAAGTATATCCTTGGCCACATTGTCCAAGTTGTATCGTTTTCTGTCATCATTTGTCCATTCAGCTCTTGGTTTTTCAACCATAGTTGGTCTAGGAGGAGCATCCTCCTCTCCTTCAGCTGCAGCAGCTCTCCTTGCAGCTGTGTTCACCTTTATTATTTGCAGTGGCCCATCCTCTATCACTATACACATCTCATCATGTAAAGCTGATATATGAGCCTGCATACGTATTTTCCAGTAATCAAATTCTTCAATGGTAAACATAGGAATGCGTGTCAAATTTGCTTCCATGATAATAACTTAGCAAAAAGACTTTTGAAAGAACAAGTATTGAAAGCACTTCTTTGAAAGATTGGAGATCTAGTTCAGTAACCAGTGCGGAAGGCTCAATAAACCAACCGCTCTGATACCACTTGTAGGTCCCAAGGGGTGTGAGTGTAAAGTTTAGAAGGGGGGTTAAATAAACCTTACCAACTTTTCAATTTAGTCCTTTTAAAATGGTTAAGAGTTAATTTCACAGCTAAGTCCTTGATGGACATCTAAGTTAGTTATCCAGCAGAGTTAGCCACTCAACAGACTCGACTGAGCTGTTGATAGAATAACTCATCTGCTTAGTCTTATACTTAACTTGGTTGTGATAAGATTTTCAGCGGAAGACTTATCACCCTTGAATTTGGTTAAGTTAGTTTTAACACTTGGTTTTAGCACTTTGTTAATTATCAGTTGGAATGCAAATTATCAGCAGATATAAAGTGATATGCAGAAAGTAAATGCTGAAATGTAAATGACACAATAAATTTTATAGAGGTTCAAAGATGGGGTAATTCTTCTAATCCTCTCTTCTCCAACTCCTAGAGGAATCCACTAAGTATTGATCAAAGTACAAAGTGGTTATCAGTCCAAATGCAAGTCTTGATTACACAGCTGACTTGATCCTTTGGGACTCAGTCTGGAGATGCCTTGGTCACACAACTGGCTTCTCGTATGACTCAGCTTCTTCACAGGGCAGCTGCCTTGCTACTACAGCCCACTTGCTCAAACTTCTTGGATTTGATCACGAAGCCCTCCAATAACTTGAGACTGGTTCGATCTTGAACCTTCCTACAATCCTCCTTGGAATGTAGACCCCTTTTGATTCTTCAAAAGTTTCCTCTTCAACAGTTTGAAGTTGTCTTTCCTTCACAGCTTGGTGTTGGATCGATTTCCTTAGAAGTTTAGGCTTGAAGATTTGCTTGAATAACTTGAGAATTTTTGCAGGTTATAGTTCGAATGTTAGCTTGAATGTTCGTGGTTCAGGTAACCTTTTCTCAGAGTGATTCCTCAGCCTTTTATAGTGAACTTTCAAAAATTTGCCCGTTGAAAAGATAGGCTGATTTCAAAAGTCACTTGTGTTCGTTGGCTTGTCTTGTTGCGATCCTTGATCTTGACATTTCCTCGTATTAAATGAACATTGACTTTTAGAGTCGACACAAGGTGCGCTTCTTCCCATTGGTTTATTACTTTTGCACGCTTCGGGGATCGAGCACTTTAAGACATGGCAAAGCATGGAAGTATTACTTGTTTAGGTAATATTCTTGACTTACGTGCAACGGATTCTTTTCGATTGTCTTGACTTGATCGCCTTTTTCTTAACTTCCCCTGGTGACTTGAGTCGGCTCCCAATCATGGATGACTCATCTCACTTCAACTTGAGACTTGGTCAGTTTTCTTGAGTTGACTTGATGACACTTCACACACCAGATCATAGCCGCTACTCCTTTGATCGAGTTCTTGTCTTCTTTTCCTTGCTATACTCGGCTACTTCACAAATGAGTCTTGATTGACTTCTTTCATATTCAGGCATAGCTGACTTGACTCAGCTCCTATAGCCCTATCTAATACAATGCAATTTACAAAGAAAATGGGGTGCCAACTTTCTAGTCTAAGTTTTACATGGCATTCATCAAAATCTAATAAAAAAATTTCCGAACAAAAACAGTTAGAATACTTACATCAAATATTCTTTTTCTCTTAGATTTGATTCCTTGACCACTTTGTGAAGATGTAGATCCAACAATAGATGAGGATTGAGGTTGTGAAGGAATTAAATCATTAGCATTTGAATAATGCTCAAAAAGCTCATACAACTTTGTCCTCACAAGTTGCACCTTTTCTTTGCATTTAATGAAATCATTCACAACCTTTCCATAAACATACTCCAACATCGACAACTTTATACGAGGGTCAAGAACAGCCCCAAACGCAAGCACCACACTATATTGACTCCAATACTTATCAAACTTTTCTTTCATCTTTTTGCACATATCACTCACCACTTCATCTTGACTTGACAAGTTATCTTTCAATAAAACTTCAATCTTCCAAACTTGCAAAAAGTACAAAATTGAAGTAGGATAAGACGAGCCAGAGATCAAGGTGGTCGTTTCATAAAATGGCTCCAAGAATTCACATATTTTCTCTCCTCTTTTCCACTCTTCATTTGAAGGACAATATTTATAATTCCTATCATTCAATTGAAGAGAAGAAAATGCCCTTTTATATTTTGATTGCAATTTCCAACATCAAATACGTGGAATTCCAACGAGTAGAGACATCCAATCTCAAGCCAATATTAGTGTCAATATTACCCACGGCTCTCACACATTCTTCAATTTTTTTCATCCTACCCTCCGACCCTTTCACATACTTGACAGAATCTCTGATTTTATCCAAAGCCACAACAACTCTTTTCAAGCCTTCTTGCACAATGATGTTCAATATGTGAGTAGAACAACGAACATGAAAATATTCACCATCACACAACAAACCATCATGCAAAGAGAGTTGTTGTTTCAAAATATCTTGCATATTACCATTGTTAGATGCATTATCCAATGTCAAAGAAAATACATTTTTCTCAATCCCCCAATCCTTCAAAAATTCAAATAGCTTTGCGGCTAATTCAACTCCCGAGTGTGGAGGAGGCATATGAGCAAAGCTAAGAATTTTACTGTTCAATTTCCAATTCTTATCAACAAAATGGCAAGTCAAGCAAATGTAACCCTCACCAGTGCATGCAGTCCATACATCTGATGTTAAACAAACTCTGTTTTCAATATTAGCAAGAGTATGCTTAAGTTTCTCTTTCTCCCTCACATAGATTTTTGTAATATCAGAAATGAGAGTATTTCTAGAAATATAAGAAACATCAGGATTTAAATACTTCACCCAATTTCTAATGTCATCATATTCAACGAAAGAAAATGACAAATCATGTTTAACAACTACAGCAACTAAAAGGTTACGTGCTACCTTTTGGTCTATTTTCCTAGACCTTAACTTCCCTCATGATCAACAAGCATTTGCCCCACATCATTAAACTTCAACATTTTGCAACTATCTCTATGACGCCTTATTGTAGAAGTCCCATATTTTCTGCCCCCACATTTGTACTATTTCTTGCATCTCTTACATTCTGCTCTTATTGTACCATCTTTATCCACCTCCTTTTTTAGAAAGAAACTCCAAACATCGGAATATTCCTTTGACTTTTTAATTATCCTCACCAATCTTGTTACTTTCCAATTGATTTTCATCTAAATCAATAGATTGATCCAAATTAGCAGATTCTATTTTTCTTTTCCTAATCTGCAAACAAATCAAGAAACAAACTTATGTTAACTAATGAAGGCAAAATATTAATGGAACAAAAATCTACAAATATTTGAACTGAACATCATATCAAAAAAAAAAATTTGAACTGAACATTAGTATTTTAAATTTAATACAATATTCAATTTCTTTTAAGATTGATTATAAATCCATGTCTTAACTACCTTGTTACACTTAATTATATCACAAAATCAGATTAGTCAAACAATATTTTAAAAACTTCTAATAAAGCAAAATTTCTTTTTATATGTTCTTTTGGAGTGGCCACCCAAATTAATAAGTACAAGAAACAACCTTTAAATCTTTTGCATTATTTGTAATTTTGCATCAAACTAATCATCAAAGGAAATATTAAAAAGAAAGTCCCAAACCACAACCAATGATCTCAGTAACAGACTAACAGTGAAAATGATGTCAATACAAAACCAAAATATTTTTATGATGCAATCCGGGTACAAAATACAATGAAAAATACATGAGGATGACTATGCCCCCTGTTGCAACAATGGTTAATAATTACATGAGAGGAAAGCAAACAATATCATGAACCAGGGAAACAATATCATGAACCGTGCGGTGATATCTTGAAGAAAAAACCTGTGGTGACGGTGTGGAACAAGTAGAGGCGGTATGTGGTCGCTCGACGCTCGGCGACGTGCAACGAAGAGCTGCGGAAGTTGTGGTCTTGTGGAGCGGCGTATTCTTTAGAGATGGAGCATATATGTTTTTAGGGTTTTTGAAGTGGTTCTCGATTGTTCTATTGAGTAGTGTTTTTTTCTTTTTAATGTTTAATACTTTTGTGAGTTTGTCTATTAAGTTAATAGTTATTTATATTAAGTTAAACATATGCTATTTTAAAAAAAAAAAGAAAAGTTAAACATATGCTTGTGACGTGAGTGTGTCATATAAATGTTTGTCTAATAGTTATTTAAAAATTAAAAAATAATTTTTTTATTAAAAACATAAAATAAGCGGGTTGGCCCGCCCCAAGCCCGTTCAGCCCGCGAACCAAACGGGCCAGCCCATTGAGGCCTGCTTTTATACGGGCCAGCATATGTCCAGCCCAACCCAACCCATTTAGAAGGTTGGGCGGGCTGGCCCGGCGGGCCAAGCCCATTTTGACAGCTCTACTAATAAGCCTCAAGCCATTTTACTTTGAGAGTTCTTGGTTTATACATGTTTTCTTTTTCATCATCTTTTTTCCATTATTAGTCTTAATTGATAATGTCCCACAAAAACCAAAGACTTCCTACGACCCCACTGACCTGGGAAATAGGATCTCTTAGAATAGTGGAAAGTTTTCTGTAACACACAAAAAACAAAAAGGATGAACCCAACCTATTACTATAAGCGTAGGCACAAAACAAAATACACGAGTGATGATAGAATGCAGAATTACAGAATCATATATATGCTTGGAAAATGCATACCACTAGTGGCATACTTGAAAAATAACTTAAAATAGGAGTTTAGGAATTTAAAATTATTAACTTCAAATCTATCAATTCAAATAAAGCCTAAGTGAATTTCCAAAACATTTATTCCAGCCCAAATTATATGATGCTTCTGTATTAAATATCTACAAATACTTTTGAGTATTCTATTTTTTCGATATCTCAATTATACCAAAAAAACAAAAAAATCACTTGTACACTAATTACATCATATTATATGTGTGTCATTCATCTGATATATTGAAACACAAAATAGAGAATAGGAAATCGTGTCTCTTCATACCTGTAAAATGTAAATCCTCTCTTAAATTAAAACTATTTTCCTTAGCTCATTACTGCTTTACAGTTTAGTTCTTTTTTTGTGGATAATTATTTATTTAAGTATTGGAAGTTTTTATGGAAACAATCTCCTCCCAAGCATTGTAGTATTGGATCGAATAAAAGAGTCTAAAAGATTTAGGCGAGTTCTCCTCGTGGAGTCTATGTCACCCCTTAGAGTTTTCGTTAGGTTTGGCCTGGGGTTCGGCTGCCCATCGCCATTTTCGTTCTCGATTATTCACCCGCTCCCCGCTTTCTTCCTCGGTTCTTCTCTTCTCCATTAGGGTTTCTTTCTTTGTCTCATTCGTTTTTTTTTCCGTCTTTGTTCCGTTTTTATTCCACCCATGCGTTTTTTCTTTTTTTTTTCTTGTCTGTCTAGCTTTTGCAGGTTGTAGGTGCGACCAGAGTCCGTTGACACTTTCACCACCACACCGGAGTAGACTGGTTGTTGCATCCTGGGGCCACGACAAATCGTTTTCTCTCACTGTATCAAAGCTGCCCTTTTTTGGGTTTAGACTCCGTGGTTTTCAGTATCTGGTAGTCATGGAGGATTTGATAGAAAGGGAAGAAGCTGTAGTGGATATGGATGTGTTTAACGGTACTGACTCGAACTACAAAAGCCAACCGGAGTACTATTTGGTAGGGAAACTATATACAGATAAATCATGGAAGGCGTTCTATTTGATTGAAGTTATGAAAAAATCCTGGAAACACAAAAAACCTATCATTGCTCGTGAATGGGGGTCAGATCTCATATTGTTTCGCTTCGAAGATAAGGAGGACATGGACAGGGTGATTACGAATCAGCTGTGGCATTAAGAAGGAGGTCTTTTCGTGATCCGCAAGCTTGAACCAGAAGAGCAGCCGTCTATGGCTGGGGTTACTTCCGCCGCGTTCTGGATTCGAGCATACGATGTCCCAGTCGCTTGCATGAATCCAAATTCGGCACAAACCCTGGCACGTAAGTTGGGGGAGTTGGAGATTCTAGACCTATCAAGGGAAGAGTTGTTTGGCAAATTTATCCGCTTCAAGATCACAATTGATATCACTAAACCCCTTAGCCGTGTTCTAACTATCAAGGTCCAAGGTAATAAACTGGTGCTTCCACTCAAATATGAATCCCTTCCAACATACTGTTTCTGTTGTGGAATTATCGGACACTTCTTCCAAAATTGTGAAAGCTATGACAGAAATGAGTGTCATGATACCGCGAGTATGAAATACGAACCTTGGTTGAAAGCCTCCCACCTTCGACGTACATCATGTCAAAAAGATCCCCACTCGCGTACCACCCCCAACCGAAACCTTTTTGGTCGTGACACTTCTAATGAATCATCATCATCATCCCTTCAACCCTCCCCAAAACAGCCCACCCCAGTCAACGAAGGAAACCTATCTCCATACAAAGAACTCATCCACAAATCTCTCCAATCCCTATCACTCACGAACCACCCACCAGCTACTAGCATACCCCCAAAAAAGTCTGTCCCGCCCAGCCAGTCAAAAGCCACGTCCAAATGCACGCCACTCCTTACCTTGGAAAATACAAATGATCTAACTAATACCCAAAATATTGACCTTTCTCAATCCCAATTACACAAGCCTGTTAAGCTCACTTCAAAAACCAAAACACAAACCCCAAACACAAATATATTACCTCATACCATCCAGGCCACCATTAACCCACATACCAATATAACAGTAGCCAAAAAAATTCAGAACCCAACCACCTCCGATACTAATTCCCTGGACCACCGCGCACAGCCAACCCCCCCCAAAATCCAGAATACGAAGGAAACCACACGAGCCCTGACGCTGACCCAGAAACCAAAAAATTGTTGGAGCCGCTTGAAGAGTCGTACCCCCATAAGAAAGCCTTCCACGGACTCCTCCACCTCAAAAAGAAAGGGAGCCACAGACCATTCTCGTGGGCCTGAGGATGGGGATACTAAGGAGAAAAAAGCGAAAATGTTCGATTTATTTGACGTTCCTGACACATTTCACCTAACGGTGGAGACTGCCACGAAGCAGTCCCGCCTAACACAATGAGTTGCTTTAGTTGGAACTGGGCTTGGGAACCCACTGACAGTTCGGGTGTTTAAACGATATATCTATGAAAAAGATCCCACGTTTATTTTCCTAATGGAAACCAAATCGTTTAAGGAAGACGTGGCGGATTTAACAAAAAACTGGGGCTATGATGGAAGTCATGTGGTAAGTTGTGACATATCGAACGGCGGCAGGAAGGGTGGTCTTTGTTTATTGTGGAAAGATAATACCGTCTTCAATATTAGCTCGGACTCTTTACACCACATCGATGGTATGGTGGACGAGGCGGATAAGCAATGGCGACTTACATGCATTTATGGGTGGCTAGAGGAAAATCTCAAAAAGCTCACATGGGAGTTAATGGGCTATTTAGCTAGCCAGAGAAATACGAGTTGGCTTTGCATGGGAGATTTCAATGAAATTTTATACAACTTTGAAAAAATAGGGGGTCGACTAAAGGAGGATATACGGTTAGCGGACTTTCATGTAGCGACTCGCACGACACAGTTGGAGGATCTGGGATACAAATGATACACGTATACATGGACAAATGGCCAACAAGGGGATGTTAATATTCAGGAGAGGCTTGGCAGATGCTTCGGGAATCAGTAGTGGGTGACTATGTTTCTGGGTTTCACAGTTAATCATCTTCCTAGAGTGGCATCAGACCATTGCCCGATCCTAATTTGATGGCGCAACACTTGCAGGGGGGCCAACAACATAATAAGAAACGGAGAAAGATTTTCCAATTCGAATCCATGTGGTTACTTGATGAGTCATGCCAACAATTAATTCACAATACTTGGGATAAACGGGCGGTAGGGACGGATATTAACGCGGTTTAGACCAAAATTCAAGAATGCGGGGTCCAACTCTCAGCTTGGGAGAAATCTCACTTCGGAAATGTTACCTAACAAATTCTAGAAAATTCGAGAATGTGAGGAATTACTTCAAAAAAGGGAGAATGGCGCAGATGCAACTGAAGGGTCGATCAGGAGACAAATGATAGAGACAAAACTTCGAGAACTAGACGTTAAGCAGGAAAAAATGTGGCACCAACGCTCTCGGGCCAATTTGATAAAGGATGGAGACCAAAATATGGCTTTCTTCCATCGACTGTCAAATAGGCGTAAGGCCAGAAACACGATGGAGAAAATCATGGACCCGAATGGAATATGGAAAGAGGATGCAGATGAGATTGGTAAGGTGTTTCAAGATTACTACCAGGGAATGTTTACCGCGGAGAAGAACCTGGACATGGATACGGTGGTCGATACAGTGGAGAATAAAATGTCAGAAGCCGCTTGCGACATCTTGGCTAGACTGTTTGTGGCGGAGGAGGTGACGGCGGCCCTGGAACAAATGCACCCTACGAAAGCTCCTGCCCCAGATGGTATGCCTACTTTATTCTATCAAAAATTCTGGTATGTGCTTCAGTCTGATATAGTGACTACTATCCTCTCGATCCTCAACGGCGGGACTAGCCCCCGGCTGCTTAATTCCACTTATATTGTCCTTATTCCTAAGAAAAAGCATCCGGGGTTGGTCACTGATTTCAGGCCTATTAGCTTGTGCAATGTTCTTTTTAAATTAATTACTAAGACGATCGCTAACAGGCTAAAATTAGTTTTACCTTCACTCATTCACAACACACAATCCACTTTTGTCCCTGGCTGCCTTATCATTGATAATGCTCTCCTGGCATTTGAGATTTTCCATTCTATAAAACACAATCAAGCTAAAAAAACGGGTTCATTCGCTTTTAAAATTGATATGTCCAAAGCCTATGACAGAGTGGAATGGAATTTTCTCCAACGTGTTATGTTAATACTAGGCATCCCTTGTCCGTTTGTTAATTTAGTTATGACATGTGTTAATTCTGTGTCCTTTTCTATCCTCTTGAACGGGAAACCGGGCACCTTGTTCTCTCCTACACGGGGGCTCCGACAATGGGATCCTCTTTCGCCTTACCTTTTTCTTTTATGTGCAGAGGCTTTTTCTTCTTTGCTTCGCAGGGCAGAGTTTGGAGGTCGACTTCATGGAATCCGGGTGAGCCAGTTACCTCTCATATTTTTTCACGGACGACAGTATTATTTTCAGAAGGGCTAATGAGCGAGAAATTGATCATACACAGAAAATTATTCAAGACTATGACAAGACTCCGCCAATGCATGAGTCTTGAAAAATCTGAAGTGTCGTTCAGTAGAGGAGTTGAGATTGAGGACCAGATTAATCTAGCTCGACGTCTGGGGGTCCCTCGGGTCCAGAAGCATGCGATTTGTTTGGGAATTCCCGCGGTAGTGGGGAGATTGAAGAAGGAAATTTTTTCGAAGGTGGTGGATAGGGTCAGAAAGAAACTTAAGGATTGGAAAGGGAGGTATTTATCTTCTGCGGGCAGATTAATCCTTATTCAGGCAGTGGCACAAGCTATCCCGTCCTATTTAATGAGCTTCTTTCAAATCCCGGCTAGCACAATCAACCAGATTAACTCTTTGGTTAGTAACTTTTGGTGGAGCCAGAAATCGGAGGAGCGTCTTATCGATTGGAAAGCATGGGGATCAGTGTGTAAATCAAAGAGGGAGGGTGGACTGGGGTTCCGTGATTTGAAATGCTTTAATGAAGTCATGCTGGCCAAGCAAGATTGGCGGTCGATTCATAATGAGAGCTCCTTTCTATCCAAAGTGCTTAAACAACGATAATACCCCCGACAATATTTTTTGGAAGCTACAATCGGCCATAATCCATCGTACACATGGAGACACATTGTAGCGACTAAGAATATTTTACGGGGTGGTATCCGATGGAATATAGGAGATGTGGCGATGGTGGACATCTGGAGTGATCCATGGGTGATGGACTTACCGCGATTTAGGATTCAGTTTAGGCCTCCGGAGAACTTGCTGATACAAAGGGTTGAAGATTTAATTCAAGTGGATGACAGCTCCGGCGGACGTCGTCGAATTCGGAGTTGTTGTACCAGCACTTTCTTCTTAATGAAGCTCGTGCTATCCTAGCTATCCCTCAGTGTTCGGTTCGGAGGGCGACGGACAGTTGGTCCAGTCGCAATCGAAGAATGGGCATTACACAAGAAAAATCAAGCGCTACGATGTTGCTACAAAGATCGAAGGAGAATTTAACCAACTCCTCGTCTTCGTCTGGTGTTGAGTCAAGCATTTGGAAGTGGCTGTGGGGGTTGAGGGTCCCGCACAAGGTCAAAATTTTTGTCTGGAAGTGCATATATGGCATCTTTCCTACCAAGAATTCACTTCGAAAGAGAGGGGTGGTGGTGGATACGATTTGCAGACGTTGTGGTCAAGCCAAGGAATCCAACGAGCATGCAATCCATGATTGCGAGTGGATGGAATTTTATTGGGCCATGTCACCATTAAGACTGACCTTCCTGGAGGCTCGGTCGAGAGGGACTTTGGGGGTGGGTGATGAATATCATGAAGCAAGGAGATGGGGATGGGCATGACCTATTTGCGATGCTCATGTGGGCAGCCTGGACAGCTAGAAACAAGTACACTTTTGAAAACAAAGTCCCCCAACCAGCAATTCTTCGTCAAGCTTGCAATGTCAAGGCTCATGGAACACGTGCATGCCCTACAGGTAGGAGAAAAAATAGACGGGGCGGAATCATTTCTCGGAAAAATGTAAGCCCCCTGTACAGAACCAATTTAAGATCAATTCAGACGTCTCAATTCGCGACGGTGAGGGGACATGGCTGGGTGTAGTGATACGGGATTATAGGGGCGAAGTCATTGCAACATCTTCCAAGTTAATCCAGGCCGAACATGATGTAGCGGTTGTAGAAGCATTGGCGTGCAAGGACGGACTGATTCTGGCGAAGACTTATGGGTTGAAGAACGTGGTTGTTGAAACCGGCAATATTACTTTATTCCACCGTCTTCAAAGCCGAACAGAGGGCCTCTCCTACTGTGGGAATATTGTCTCTGATATTATTAATCTTTTTTTTGATTTTGATTTGGTTTTTCCTAGTTTTGTTAAGCAGTCGGGAAATACGATAGCCCACCACCTAGCTAGTTTTTTGTTTTAATTTCTTTCGTAGGAGTAAATCCAAGGATTGGGGATATCCCGGATCACTTGGCAGAATTGGTTGCTTTGAACTTGATATCTGAATGAATATATGATCTTCATTTTCTCAAAAAAAAAAAAAATCTCACTTCCAAGCCTATAGGCAAGAACGCAATATTTTTTCTGACATGCTAACTAGTAACTATACCGAATTAAGTACATGCCGCATCAATAATTATATAAATTGATATTTCAAGTGTTGCATGTCTTTCTTGATTTTTCTATGTGTTTATTTGGAAAATTCTTGATGGTTTTTGGGGTGGATTAGTGTCTCCTACTATAGCTGGTGTGTGTACTCACACATTAATTATTTGTTTTTGGCTCCTATTTTCTTTTTCCGACGTCTCATTATAAGGTTCATTTTCTAAATTAGAAATTTTTAAAATAACTGTAATAATAAAGAAAGTGAAAAGTCCATTATAAAATGTTTCGATCAGTCAAATAAAGCTAAAATAGCAGTTTTGATAGCTCGCTGTTTTTAAATGTAATATCTTCTTTTTCTTCATTAATTTGAAAATTAGACATCCCACTAAGTTCAAAGCTACCATTTCATTGGCCCAAATGAAGTTTGTTTAGTTTAGCCCATTCACGTATACTTCACCTGCTATTAAAACATGGTTTTTATTTTCTTTTTCGTTTTCCTCTAGTTCATTTATAGTTACTAGCATTAAGCATTTAACCGGGTGCCATGCTTAAAAGTATATTCGAAACTAGTTGGGAGTAGGTATGAAAAGTCTAGCAGCACTTTTCTTTAATCAAGTTTTTCTCTTGAAGGCAAGATACGAATTTGTTTTGGATGTAGTCTGTGTAGACAAATGATATGCTACCGAGCGATCAAACTCAGGTTCAAATCACATCCTTACCCTCGCATGCAGTGACGACGCCAGAAATTTGATTCAAGGGGGCCTCAATTGCCATTAGTATAAAAATGATATACAATACACCAACTCCAAAAATAAAACTATAAATAAGTACTAATTTTGATAAAATCAATGCATTAATTTGATCATATCTTAATATTCGAAATAAAACAATAGAATACAGTTACATTAATATATCATAACGTTTCTCCTTTGTTCTTAATAATAGCTTCATTACTAATAATTTCAAAATGTTATATTCTATGAAAGACTCAACATATTGAAGAAATGAGAAGAACTCGTTTATTCATTTGCTTGGCCACAGTATTTATACAGCAGGGAAATGAATGAAACAGTTAACAAAGACAGCTGGCTAACTAACTTGTAACAGTATAACTACCCTAACAAGAATAACTGAAAATGTAACAGACATGAACAACAACATTTACTCTAATACACCCCTCTCAATGGGAACCAGGGCCGCCAAGAGACAACTTTGAACAGAGCATCTGAAAATGATTTACGGACAGAGGTTTGGTTAAAATGTCAGCTAGCTGAGCCTCAGAAGGAACAAAACGAACACCTACCCACCTTATCTTGCACCTTCTCCCGAATGAAATATATGTCTATCTCTATGTGCTTAGTGCGTTGATGAAACACTGGATTGGATGCCAAAGAGATGGCACTAGAGTTATCACACCATAGAACAGTAGGAGATTCAACATGAAGACCAAGTTCCACAAATAATGCCTTGATCCAAATAAGATCAGTGATAGCCACAGCCATAGATCTATATTCAGCCTCCGTACTACTTCTAGCAACCACCTGTTGCTTCTTAGAACACCAAGTGATCAAGTTTGGACCCAGAAAAACACAATGGCCACCAATAGATTTTTTGTCATCACTAGAAGTGTCCTAATCCGCATCAACAAATGCCTCAAGATTCATACGAGGAGAAGTAGAAAACTGAACACCCAAGTGTTTGGAACCCTTCAAATATCGGAGCACTTTCTTGCAGGCTGTCCAGTGATTCTCAGTGGGGGCATGGAGGAATTGACTAAGCTTATGCACAACATAAGCAATGTCAGGGCATGTCATTGTAAGGTATTGGAGGCTACCAATTGTACTACGATAGAGGCTGGGATGAGAAAATGGAGCACTATCATCCAGTGAGAGTTTTTGACCAGAACAGAAGGGAGAGGGACTTGCCTTGCAAGCAGCCATGTTAGTTTTAGCAAGCAAATCTGAGACATACTTAGGTTGATTCAACAGATAGCCATCAGTAGTCTTGTGAGCTTCGAGACCCAAAAAATAACTGACTTGCCCCAAGTGTTTGAGAGAAAAAGTAGCATTAAGTTTCTGAATGAGTTCCATAACAAACATTGGATCATCACCCGTAATTAAAATATCATCAACATACACTAGAATCAATGTGAGTTTGCCATCTGACTGAAGAAAGAAAACATAATTGTCTGAGCTGGACACATGAAACTGAAGTGAGACCAAAAAATCCCTGAGTTTCTCAAACCAAGCTCTAGGAGCTTGTTTGAGCCCATATAGAGCCTTAACTAATCTGCAAACATGAGTAGGCTTCCCAGCATCAATGAACCCTTCAGGCTGAGCCATATAAACAACCTGTTTAAGAGTGCCATTAAGAAAAGCATTGTTTATATCCACCTGTTGGATCACCCAACCTCTTGACACAACAAGTGAAAACATGATCCTGATGGTTAGAGGCTTAACCACAGGACTAAATGTCTCAAAATAATCCAGGCCAGGAATTTGCTAAAAAACCCTAGCAACTAATCTGGCCTTAAGCCTTTCAACAGAACCATCTGGCTTATGCTTTACTTTGAACACCCATTTATTAGAAATTAAATTCATATCATCCTGAAAGGGAACCAAATCCCAAGTGTGGTTATGCATGAGAGCATTAAATTCAAGCTCCATAGCAGCTTTCCATCCAGGGTCAGACAAGGCTTGACTAACAGTTAATGATTCAGAGATAGGACAAGAGACAGAGGAAAAAGCTTTATGCTTGTATATACCATTTCTAGACCTAGTGACCATGTGATGAATGGGAACAGGAGGAGGGGAGGGAAGTGTAAGTCCAAGCGGCTACGATAATCTAGAGGGGGGGTGAATAGATTATCTCCATCTTTTCGATTTCGCCCTCTTTTTCGAATCAAATGCTCAAGACAATAATAAAGGTGCGGAATGTAAACAACACGCTCGATTTATAGAGGTTCAACCCACCTAGGGCCTAATCCTCTACCACCCCAAAGATATCCGGGATGGATTTCAAAAAAAAAGGAATTTTATTAATTACCAAAATTAATACAAATTCAACTTACAACACCTTGAAGAGCACCACACTCTTCTTCAACACCACCTTTGAGATTACCACAATCTCACTTGAAGATTACCACAATCTCCAAACGGCACCTTGTGAAGATTACCACAATCTTCACCCTTGAAGAGCACCACACTCTTCAACACCTCAACAAGAAGATTACCACAATCTTCTTACACCTATCACCTAGATCACCCAAGTGTGTTCTTACCACAAGAACACTCACAAGGATATCTTGTGTTGAATGATTACCCAAATTCAAGATTACAACTCGATAATTGATAATACAATAGAGTGCAAGTGTAATCAAGAATAGCCTAGACCTCAAGAATGTGAAAGTGAATAGCTAGGCAAATTACAACAAGAAATATGACAATGTAAGCACAAGTGTATTCTTGAGTGTATCTTGTTGTGTTGTAGTTTTCTCTCATGTAGTTGTGCTTCAAATCTTCCTCTATTTATAGGAGATGATTGATACTTGATAGGCTCCTCTTGGAATCTGATATCTACAAAAAATTGCAATTAAAATCAAGATTATAGCTGTTAGAAATCAATCCCACAATTTAGGGAAAAGTTGTCTGCTGCACAACGGTTAGAATTTTGCTGTCAAACATTAGGGCGACCGGTCGCACAGAAATAGACTTTGAAAAAACGTATCAACATTTACACAGGGCGACCGGTCGACGTCTACCTCGACCGGTCGACCTATGCCTCAACCGGTCCCCCTCATGGGTTTGGAAGAAAGAAAACGTTCTGTTTCAATTTTTGCTCCCAGGTACCGGTCGACGGCACCGGTTGCCCTATAGGGCGACCGGTTGCCCTGACCATTTTCTGCAAACATGAAGTTTTCTGTTTTTCTCAACTTTCAGTACAAAGTTGCCCTATACTGGCGACTGGTTGACCTCAAAACAAAAGTGTTATCCAATTTTATATCGAAAATAAACTTCAAGAAATACTCCAAAAATAGTAAAAATATTTTAGACCGATCGGGAGTATTAGGACAAAATTTTAGAACCATTGTTTTTGTGTAAAAACACATTAACACAAAATCATCAAAAGTGTTGTCCAATTTATATCGAAAATAAACTTGTAGAAATACTCCGGAAAATATTAAAACCATTTTAAATCATTTAGGAGTATTTGGACAACCTTTAAAAACATTGTTTTGGTATAAAAACAAAATCATCAAAATCATGATAAAATCATTTATCAAACAATCTCCCCCTTTTTGATGATTACAAACCAAAACAATTTTAACGAGGTCGATTTTGAAAACAAAACATTTTTACCTAGGTTAAAGAGAACTATCCGTTGTGAGCGACAACATTCCATGCAATAAAAACACAAGGATGGGAGTAGAGATATTCAAACACATATAGCACATGCTCCCCTACCAACAAGCACAACAAGAGTTATATAGAAGCAACTTAAACATAAGCTAAAATATTAGCTTTTCGATATTGAGCTTAAGTATCAATAACTTAAAAGCTCCCCCTGTCAAAGAGACATCATTAGAAACATATATAAGTCCATACTACAACCAATGGACCAAGAATCATACACAGCTTATGGCTTTAGGAAGCCATAGCTTATAGCTTCTTTTCATTTGAGCTTATCTTAGCTTCTTTGAGCTAAAGAGCTTATAACCTGTTTCTCCACCTGTTTCTCCCCCTTTGGAATCATCAAAAAGAATGTTAGCACGATAAATACATCATATATTCATATCAAAGTGTGAAACTAAACCGATGTATCGAGCTATTTGAACATTGAAGCTTATAAGCCAAATAGAAGGGAAAAGTCGAATCATACGACTTGTAGAGGTTTATGAAAACTCATTTGATAAGCAAAACATGATCTCTATAAATGTATAAGACTTTTGAAATCGAGAGAATCATGTAGGTGATGAATTTTTCATTGAAACGTTTTATCGAACACTTGGCGGGCGCCAAAAATAGAAAAAGTTATATATAGCCCTTGTAAATGAAATCAAGCCAAGTTTTTCATCACCAAATACAATTTAACGAATATCATTCATCAACAATCAATAAGCTCATCACAAACATATATGAATCACATCAAGAAAAATACATATAAGCCACAAACTCAAGGGTTCAACCCAATTGAGCTAAAGATAGTGAAATTCTTACCATTCAATCGGTAAAGACGAGCAATGATGATGATAGTCGAGCTAGATAATCCCCAAAATATATAATTCATGCATCAAAACTCATTTGAAATGAATTGTGTGTGAAATTTGCAAAGGGGACGAAAAATGGCCAAAATGTGTCAAAGTGACGAATGCTGAAGACAGAACCATTTTAATCCAAATTATAGCCTAGGGCGACCGGTCGAGGTTGAGGGCGACCGGTCGACGTTGAGGGCGACGGTTGCCTCAACCATTTCAATTTGTGTTGAAAATTTTCCAAAATCCGAATTTTCAACCAAAAATCCAATTTTTCGCCCCTAAGTTTTAAAACGTGCAAAATGCAAACGTAGACCTCATTCAATATACATTATGTAATAATCAAGCTCGAAATGAGGTAAAATACTCTCGTGTAAATGAACAAATGTCGCAAGTTATCCTTGAGACTAATTAAACACATCTCAAGTTTTTGTTAAAAACGCAATCCCTTAGAAAGTTTTTCGAATCTCAATATGTTTAGTTCGATTATGACGAACTATATTTTGAATAATTTTCACGGACTTGTTATCCCCAAAAATAAGAACATTTTAAAGCTTTGGATACAACAAGTCATAAGAAGAAGTGCCTTTCAAATATTTGAAAATTTCTTTTAACGGCATTTTAATGAGATTCGTTGGGATAATTTTTGAAGTCGAGCATATAGACATAAGGCATATGGAATGTCGAGTCTATAGAAATAATACAAGAAAACATACCTCGAATTTGTTTGTCAACCGACATGCCTTTCTCAACCTTTGTCAATCTCTTCATTGGTAGCCATAGAGGTTGAGATGATTCTTCCTTCTTCAATGCCTAACTCCTTCAAGAGTTATTTTGAAATGTAACCATCTACTTGGCATTGAATGATTTGAAGTCCAAGCGAGAAATTGAGCTCCCCATCATGCTCATTTCAAGTACACCTTGCATCAACTTGGAAAAATATCTTGCACAAATATTCATTAGTAGTACCAAAAATATTCTCATAAATATGCACAAGTAAACAATCTTGCCCTTTTTAAAAACAAAAAGAGTAGTATCAACTTTACCTCTTGTAGAATCATTTAGCAAAAATAGCTAAGTCTATCAATCGACAAGGCCTTTTTTTTTTTTTTTTAAAAAAAAATTTGGCCTAGAATTTTAAACTCCGATAGACTTCTATATGAATAAAACCATTTAGAAAATTAACATCCATTTAGTAAAGCTTGAAATTTTCTTAAAACAAGAATGGGCAAGTAAAATGCAAATAACTTCTAAAAGAGCTATGAGTGCAAATATTACATCAAAATCATTACCTTCTTCTTGAAAATACCTTCGAGCTACTAACCTCGCCTTAGTTCGACCAATGTTGCCTTGGTCATCGAGTTTGTTTGAGTGCCCATTTTGCATTTATAATCGTTTGTGATGAAAGACATGGCATCAACTTCCAAGTATCATTTCCTTTTTAGCTCATCTTGCAATTCTAAAACCAATCTTCATCTTGAAGCATCAATTGAGGAATTTGTCTTCTTCATCACTATCATCATAGGGCATCCAATTGATCTAAGGTGTTCATAGTAGAATATGTACATCCAAATATTTTGAGATAACTAATATTTGGAGTACTTCATTTCTCATCTACACAACTTAACAAACTCATTAACGACATCGCTTATATAAGCAAGAAAAAAATAGCCCAAGTGTAAAAACATGCCTCAATCATCAATCACAAAATATTTTGCAAAAGAGCATAGTAGGAATAGACACTATATATATAGACCATGAAGCAAGAAACACATACTATGCATTTAGAAGATCATCAAGAGTCTAATAAATCATGCAAGTTCAAATTAGCTTAAGAAAGCTACAAAAGGTCTTTTTTTGAAATTTGAAAATCCGATAGCATATAATTGAGACCTCATTTAAAAGAAGTATTTGAACAAAAGTTGACAAAGCAAATATGTGCAATCAAATATCGAATAGTGCCTTTCAAAAAAAATCTAAAAATCCTCTTAATGGTACTTGTATGAAATACTATGAAAAACAAGCACATAGGCACATGGCAATACATATATCGAGTCTATAAGAGTAAGAATAACACAAGTAAACGTACCTCGATAATTTATGCCTTTCTTGACAAATAATGACGTAAATGGCCATTTGTGAAAATATGTAAATCCTACACAATACTTAAAACAAATCTAGCACAAATCATAATGATAAAAGTGTAGGCTAAGAGATATCGCAAGTAAGCTCATGCCATAAAAATCCATAGGAGATGATAACACACTCTAGTCTACAAAAATGCACAAGAGTTTTAAAAAACATCATATAAGGTCTTCTTTTTCAAAAATATTTTAAAAGCACAAATATATATTGAAGACCTTAATTAAAAAATAAATACTTGAAAACTTATTTGCAATATAGGCACAAATAAAAACATGCATACTAACTAGATAAAATGCATATTTAAATAGGAGATACGGGTTACCAATTACGCCATTTCCATGGGTTGTGTCGTTCCCATTGTTGATGATATCTTCCCCTTGAGAAGTCACTTTGTTGATGATGACTTCTTTGATTGCTCCATTTCAAAGGTTTGTTGCTTTCCCATTGTTGAAAGTCTCTTCTTCTTTGAAAATCATCTTGTTGATGATGTCTTTGCCATTTCCAAGGATTGTGTTCTTCCCATTTTTGATTATACCCTCTTCTTGGAAATTGGCTTTGTTGAGAATAGTTTCTCCTTCTTTGATAAAATGAAACGGTCATTTGATGCCTTCTTGGCGGTATGAATTTTTTTCGATTATTATTTCGTCGGGTACCTAATATGACATTGTTTTGTGGTACCCTTATGTGTTTGGGTCCTTTGGGATTAGTCTTGAGACTTTTAGGTCTCCAACAATAATTGGAGCTATTTCTAGCTCGACAAGTATTTACCGTATGACCCTTTTTACCGCAATAAAAACAAGTAATAATTCTAGGAGCATAATGACCAACGTGTTTAGAGACTTGATTCTTTTTCATGTGATTGGCACCCTTAAAGCTTATGATCAAGTTCTAGTTTTGAATTATCACAACAATCAACAATATTGGTCATTCTATCAAGACTAAGTTGGATTTGGATAAATCATTTTTCAAGCAATTTATATCCTCAACAAGAGTACTATTTTCTTTCTCAAGGTTTCTAACCTTGTCAAGAGTGGTGGTGTGAGCACATGATAGTGATTCATAGGAAGTACATAAACTATCCTTATCATTTTTTAAAACTTTGAATTCCTTTTTCAAATTTTTGTATTTAACAAGTAAGTTTTGGAATTCATCTTGTAGTTCATCAAAATCATTTTGCAAATCACTATAATTATTATCATAAGAAGTAGAGGGTTTAGAACTTACCTCGTTTTCTTCTTCGATGCCTATGAGGCATTGTTCAACTTCTTCATCATGGGAGGTTGTAGAAGACTCATCCCATGTTGTTGGATTTGATGTTGTATCCATTTGTGAAGTAGATGCTTTTGAGTTGCTCCTTTCATTTGCATACACTTCATAGATGGCTTCTAATTTTTGCCATACTTCATGTGCCGATCGAATTCCTACAATATGTTCATATTCCAAATTAGTAAATGAACAATACAAGATATTTAGAGCCTTACCGTTTAAAGAGATGATTTTCTTTTCTTCATCATTGAGCTCTTTGAAGCCTTTGGAGGTGTGTGGTGTATCTTCCATCGGAATGGATTCTCCATTGATGACATTGTTCCAAATATCGAACCCGCAACTTTGTAAATAACATTCCATTCTTTCTTTCCAAAATATAAAATTTTTGGAATCAAACCGAGGTGGCTTGGTGGTGGAGGTCTTGGGATAGATGAGCTTCGTTTGTAGCCGACGATCGTTTCTCTTCACTCGCGATGTGAAACGAGCTTGCCAAAGAGTTTGGCTCTGATACCACTTGTAAGTCCAAGCGGCTACGATAATCTAGAGGGGGGGTGAATAGATTATCTCCATCTTTTCGATTTCGCCCTCTTTTTCGAATCAAATGCTCAAGACAATAATAAAGGTGCGGAATGTAAACAACACGCTTCGATTTATAGAGGTTCAACCCACCTAGGGCCTAATCCTCTACCACCCCAGTATATCCGGGATGGATTTCAAAAAGAAAAGGAATTTTATTAATTACCAAAATTAATACAAATTCAACTTACAACACCTTGAAGAGCACCACACTCTTCTTCAACACCACCTTTGAGATTACCACAATCTCACTTGAAGATTACCACAATCTCCAAACGGCACCTTGTGAAGATTACCACAATCTTCACCCTTGAAGAGCACCACACTCTTCAACACCTCAACAAGAAGATTACCACAATCTTCTTACACCTATCACCTAGATCACCCAAGTGTGTTCTTACCACAAGAACACTCACAAGGATATCTTGTGTTGAATGATTACCCAAATTCAAGATTACAACTCGATAATTGATAATACAATAGAGTGCAAATGTAATCAAGAATAGCCTAGACCTCAAGAATGTGAAAGTGAATAGCTAGGCAAATTACAACAAGAAATATGACAATGTAAGCACAAGTGTATTCTTGAGTGTATCTTGTTGTGTTGTAGTTTTTCTCATGTAGTTGTGCTTCAAATCTTCCTCTATTTATAGGAGATGATTGATACTTGATAGGCTCCTCTTGGAATCTGATATCTACAAAAATTGCAATTAAAATCAAGATTATAGCTGTTAGAAATCAATCCCACAATTTAGGGAAAAGTTTATCATTGCACAACGGTTAGAATTTTGTCATTCAAACATTGCGCCGTCGCACGAAATAGACTTTGAAAAAATATCAATATTTTACAGTATGCACGGCCGACGTCTACCTCGGCCGGTGTCGACCTATGCCTCAACCGGTCCTCCTCATGGGTTTGGAAGAAAGAAAACGTTCGTTTCAATTTTTGCTCCAGTGCACGGCCGCCCAAGGTCGATCGGCCGACGGCACCGGTTGCGGTTCTATAGGGCGACCGGTTGCCTGATCATTTTCTCGCAAACATGAAGTTTTTCTTTTTCTCAACTTTCGTGCACGGGTTGCCCTATACTACGATGGTTGACCTCAAAACAAAAGTGTTATCCAATTTTATATCGAAAATAAACTTCAAGAAATACTCCAAAAAATAGTAAAAATATTTTAGACCGATCGGGAGTATTAGGACAAAATTTTAGAACCATTGTTTTTGTGTAAAAACACATTAACACAAAATCATCAAAAGTGTTGTCCAATTTATATCGAAAATAAACTTGTAGAAATACTCCGGAAAATACTAAAACCATTTTAAATCATTTAGGAGTATTTGGACAACCTTTAAAAACATTGTTTTGGTATAAAAACAAAATCATCAAAATCATGATAAAATCATTTATCAAACAGGAAGAGGTGGAGGAGATGGAACAGCTGGAGAAGAAGAGGAAGAAGATATCAATGGAGAATGAGGCAAAGGAGAGGGAGGAGCCATAGTGGGAGCTGTAGGGACTTCAGCAGGGGAAGGGGGAAGAACAGGCAGAGTATTAATGACAGGAGAAGAAAGTGATTTGATGGGAGAAGAGAATAAGGTTGAGTAGGGAAATTCATTCTCATTGAAAGAGACAGTCCTGGCAACATAGATTCTCCCGAGGGATGTAAGCATTTGTACCCTTATGAATGGATCGTAGCCTAAGAATATACACTTAGAAGATCTAAATTGAAGTTTATTGTTGTTGTAAGGCCTGAGATAAGGGTAGCAAGCACACCCAAAGGACTTGAGAAATGTGTAATCAGGAGTTCTATTGAACAATTTTTGAAAGGGAGATAAGTTGGATAGAACAGGAGTTGGAAGAACATTAATAAGATAGACAACAGTTGAGAAAGAGTCCCACCAAAACTTAAGTGGAAGCTGAGAATGAGCAAGAAGAGTTAAGCCAAGATCAACAATATGTTGATGTTTCCTCTCGCAAACCATTTTGAGTGTGGGTGTAAGGACATGGATGTCTAAAAACAACTCAGTTGTGATCAAAATGAGAGGATAATTTCTGTATTCACCCCCCAATCACATTGAAAGGCCTTGATTTTTCTATGAAACCGCCTCTCAACATAATTTAAAAAATGAACAACAGCATTATAAGCATCACTCTTGGATTGCAGAGGGTATATCCAAGTGAATCTAGTAAACTCATCAACAAAATGAATATAATACTTGTAACCATCACTAGAAGGAGTGGCTGCTGGGCCCCATAAATCAGAATAGACAAGATCAAAAGGAGAGACAGTCTTAGACTTTATTGAGGGAAAATGCATAGCATGTAGCTTGCCAATTTTACATGCATCACAAAAGCTGAGTTTATTACATGAAACAGGAATGTGAAGAAGCTTCATGACATTATTGAAAGTATTGGTACAAGGATGGCCTAACCTATGATGCCACACATCAAGATTAGAAGAACTGGAAACAAAATTACAACTCTGAGCAACAGGATTGCTGAAGGAGAGTGATTTTGAGCCAGTGAGGTGACTGAGATCAAGTTGGTATAGTCCCTCCTTGAGTGCACCCTTCAACAGGATTTGGTTGGTGATTTTGTCCTTGACAAAACAAACAGTGTTATGGAATTCAACAACAACATTGTTGTCTTTTGTAAACTGAGATATGCTTAAGAGATTTTTAGTGATATCAGGGACACAAAGGATATTATGAAGGGAAAGGGATTGAGAATGAGAGAGACTAGGAAGAATAGTAGAGCCATTACCTACTGTCAACTTATCATGACCATGATAGGGAGCTTGAATACTGAGGCTGCCGAGTTGAGAAGTGACATGAGTAGATGCACCACTGTCAATGTACCAAGAGGAATCAGGTGTATGCTGAGTCATAGGAGCAAGCAGTGCCTGAGGAGAGCCAGAGTTGGAGGCCTCAGATAGATGCACCTGATGACTGGAAGAAGGAGTCTCCATGCCAACAAAACTAACATCAAACCTCTTAAAACACTTAGCAGCAAGGTGATTCGTTTTTCCACAAATCTGACATGCCGGTTTGTTTCTATTAAATCTACCCCTTCCGCAACCACGAAATCCAAAACCACCTCTGTGACTAGTATTTTCTAGAGGATTAAACCTCCTATTTGCAAACTGAGCAGTGGGAGCAACAGTAGAAGAGGTTAGAGAGGATAAATGTGCCAACCTCATCTCATGTGACTGAAGGGAAAACTGAACTTCCTGAAGAGAAAGAGTGTCACTCCGATTCGTCAAATTTACAACCACACTTTCAAACTCAGATCCAAGGCCAGCTAGAATGTAAAGAATCAGATTACCATCACTGATTAATTGATCTGCAGCAAGGAGACTATCCGAAATACCTCTCATCTTTAAAGACATACTCTTCAATCGAGATATCTCCTTTCTTAGTTGTTTGAAGCAACAACCTCAAATGCATGACTCGAGCTTTGGAAGATGAACGAAACAAAGCTTCAAGGGCACTCCATAATTGCGTATAGTAGAGCATCGATTCACATGTCCAAGCATGGACTCGAAATGGAGGAAAGAAGCCAATTTGAACAAATAAGCATCCTTTCGCATCCACAATTGAAATGCAGGATTTAAAACCGAAGGAGAATCAGAGGAACTCTGTAAGAATTTTGATGGAACAGTCACAGTTCCAAGTAAGAATTCATCAAACCCGTGAGCACGAACAGTTGCAAGCACCTGAGATTTCCAATACGAATAATTTGATCGATCTAACCGAAGAGAAATAGTGTTGAAGGTCGGAAGAACAATGAGAGAGTCTTTGGATTCGCCATAAGCAATGGGAGAAGAAAAAGAAAAGATCGCGTAAAATTTATGACCGCCGGAAAACCACCAGGTACCAGGATCTGGATACCATGTTATATTCTATGAAAGACTCAACATATTGAAGAAATGAGAAGAACTCGTTTATTCATTTGCTTGGCGATATTTATACAAACAGGAAATGAATGAAACTTGAGTTAACAAAGACAATTTGGCTAACTAACTTGTAATAAAGATAACTACCCTAACAAGAATAATCGAAAATGTAATGTATACATGAACAACAACATTTACTCTAATACAAAATATATGAAGTGAAATTACTAAAATACCCCAAATAATTTTCAAAATTTCAGAGGGATCAATGACCCTTGGCCCAAGTGTCTTCGCCCCTCGCCGACACGATATCTCATTTCCCGTTTCACTTAAAAATGACAAGATGACAATTAAAATATTTTACCTAAAGCGATAGGATGCATTAGGGATGGCAACAGAGTGCGGGACGGGTTTAGCTAAACCCGGGACCCGCTCCGCCACAAAACCCGCTCGCGTTGCCCTGTCATTGGACCCGAACCCGCCGGGTCCAAACCCGTTGGACCCGCCATCTTACTTTTGCCCGGATTTAATAAAACAGAGACCGAAATGATCGATTTTTTACTGGTAATGTTGGTTGTCGAAAAAAACTAACAAATGCACAAACAAGAAAGGAGAAAACTGCAACCTTGAAGACACCAAATGTACAAAAAGGGAATGAGATAATTGAGTCTTTTTTAAAACTTGCGCACTCTCTGCTATTTGTGGAGAAAAATGAGTCTTATTCCATAGATCTCACATTTGTTAAACCTTGAAGATTTTGGGTCTCTTTGGACTATTGAGTTATTGAATATTTTGAGAGCAAAGCCCTTAAAAATTAATAGATGTAGGCTGCACACAATGCGTCGAATCACGAGATTTTGCCGGAGACGAGAGGGAGGGACAACCAGATGGAGAATACAAGAGAGAAACCAAAACCCTAATTTTGAGAAGAGAAACTCGCGTGGGAGTCTGAGAAATGAGCAACCTTTTCTACACAAAACCTTGACCAGAAAAATAAATGCTAAGCAAATACATTAAAAAATGGGTATGTGTGGCGGGTCTAGCCAGACCCGTTACCCGCCCCGGACGAGTTTTCAATTTTTAACACGTACCTGCCCCATAACCCGCTTTGTCGGGTCTAAACTCGCCCCGAACAGGGCGAATTTGGTGTGGGGCGGGGTTTTGCCCCAATCCATTGCCATCTCTAGATGCATAGCTAGCCACCTCCATTCTCTTGCTCTCTGCAAAAATAATCTTTTCTCCCCCCTCTTTCCACAATGGGATGAGAGGATAATAATTTCTTTTGCTTTTTTTTTTTCTTTTCTTCTTCCATTTTTTTTTAATTTCTCCCCTTTGTGGGAGTATATTTCTCCCTCCTATGGGCAGTGTTTTGAAACCCAGACCGGATCGGCCGGTTCAACCGATTTAATTGGGAACCGGTCAAACCCGGTAAAAAACCCAGAAATCAGTGACCCGGTTAACTCGGTTTAATTTTTTTAAGCAAAATATTCTTTGTTTTATTACAAAATTGAATGGAAAAGTATTTGGTTAATTTATATATAACTGTTCCTTATATTCAATTTATACATATATCTGGATATTATAATTTATTTAATTTATTTATATTTGTATTTGTTTATTTTTCTATATTTATTTGTACTTGTATTTATTTTTTACATTTACACATATATATGTGTATGTATATAGGTCAACCGGTTTTTTTAGGATGGTTTAACCGGTTGAACCAGTGACCCAATGATCTAATTATTAATCCGGTTTGATGTCCGGTCCGGGTTTAAAAATATTGCCTATGGGGGTAGATTTTTTTTCCATCTGTGTGAGTTGGTTTACTTTTTTCCATTGCTTTTTTTCTTGTTTTAGATCTATCCATATATTAGTAGATTTATTCTTTTAGGTAGAGATGTTAAACGGGTTGGCCCTAGCCCTATAAGGTCAGCCCTAGCGGGCTTCGGGCTAAATGATCTCCGGTCTAACGAGCTGGTGTTAAACGGGCTGGCAATATTGAAACCTAACCCTAACCCTAGCGGGCTTTGGGCTACTATCGGGCTATAAGTCAAAAAATGAAAATTTATATATTTAAATTTAAAATTTTAAACTCGAATATATATAATATTTAAATTTATTATTTTAAGTTAAACTATTCGTCATAAATAAAACTCATGCAAAGTTTCTAATTACATTACATTATCAAACTTATAAAATTAAATATTTTATCATCTAAATTTTGAAAATAAAATAATAATATATAAAGCTACCGAGAATTAACACTTTTCTCTGTAATTATTCATATGACTATAAGTTAAAATTTTCAAAATTAGATTTAAATCTAAAATTTTAAACTTGAGCATATATAACATTAAAATTTATATTTAAAATTAATCTATTCATTATAAAAAAAGTCATGCATAGTTTATAATTACATTGCATTAACAAAATTATAAAATTAGATTTAGCACCATTTAAAAACATAATTTATATCTAAATAATCTAATAAAACTACGTGACATTTTCTTATTCAGAATAAAAATCGGAAAACTAAATTAAGTAATAAATAAAACAAATAAAAATGAAGTTTTTCAAGAATTTATAGTTTGTTAAAAAAGTTAAACTTAAAGATGAGGGAGGTGTGAATTTGAAAAATAAATTTACTAGTAATAGGTAATAAAAGTAGATATAAAATATTATAATTATATTTATTTTTTAAAAAATAAATATAGCGGGTTATCCCGGTTAACCTTCGGGCTATCCCTAACGGGCTTCGGTTTAAATGGTCTGGGCCAAAAAGGCCCGAATTTAAGCGAACCAATTTAATGTCCTCTTCATTGTGGAGTGTTTCAGAGCTTGCTTTTGATTCATTGGTGGCATGAGTAGACATCTTTGGTTCATCATATTCAGTTCCACTTCTCAATTTAATGGCCTTGCAATGCTCACGTGGGTTCACCTCGGTGTTACTTTGTTCGCCTATTTTTTATGCTTCACCGCAAGTGTACGGATCAATTTATAGAATAGGATTTGCAAGGTCGAATCCACGGGGATTAATAAATTAATATACCAAGTATAATAGTCCTATTTTTATCTAAACTATCGAAATTTGAAGGGTTGGTATTATTACTACTAAAGCATAATTTAATCCTAAAATAACAAAGTAAAGAGTGATTAAAAGATCAAGTATGGATGGATGGATTCCTGGGTTATGCTTTAAGTTAATATCCCACTTTTATGCTCAGATTAAGCAAACCAAAGTTAAACGTATTCTTCTCTATAGACCAATCACAAAAGTAATTTACCTTCTCTCTCGAGATGTATATATAAAAGCGTTGATTGGAATATCTATGCTAGCATCTCTACTCAACATGAGATATCCAACTCCCAAAAGATCAAAAGATTAAAATATCTCACAAATATTCACAGACTTCTCAATCATGCAATATATTTGTGTCAAGTACTCAAGATCTAGTATTGAAACTCATCGGTTAGAATTATGAATCAATACATCAAACAAGTTTAGATCAAAAGCCTTTTGATAAAACAAGGATTAAAGCAAAGTACTTGAATATATAAAGAAAAGATTAACTTCAATTATCCTTAATCATCAAATAAAAGTGTTTATTAACCTACTCCCAAACCCGGGAATCACAAGATGTTTAGCCAGACATTGAAGATAAATAATTCATATACAAATTATTCATAATCAAAATCTAACTAATTGAAATAACGATACGATGGAATGAGTGACTCGGGGACGATGGCGATCTCTCGATCTATCTTCAATCCTCGAAGGTGTGGTTGCGGTCTTGATCGATCTCTCGAAGTTTCCGGTGGAAAATTGCTCTTTTCTCTGGTTTCTAGGGTAAAAATCAGCATCCCTCTGTTTGTGGCCGCCCCGGGTCTATTTGTACTTCGTTTGGGTCGAAACCTAGTTGAAAATGAATCAAACTCTATTTTTCCCATAGAGGAGCACGGGCCGTGCCATACGGCACGCCCAGCCCGTGCTGGTAGCCACACGAAATTATTTTTTGCTGAAGGGAGCACGGGCCGTGCTCACACGCACGACCAGCCCGTGCTCTACCCAAACGTCTGAATTTGCTTATGGGGTCTTCATAAGAGTTGTAGCCCTCTCTCTTATATTTCCGTAGCCACTTGAATCATCTCAATATCAATTTTGTAGAGAGAGTTATGGCCAAAATACTAAACCCTGCCAATGCTGGAAATTCCAGACGCGTTTGGACGTTCCTTGAGACAAATCCCCTCGTTGTTTGATCATCCATGCTTCTTTTGACACACGAATCATTACTATGACTCTAGACTCAATATAATTAGCTTCCAATTGGGTGTAATCGCTCGATTCTTGATGCTTCTAGGTCGCAATGCTCGTATTTGTCACAAAATCACTCCAAATATCGTTAAATTCCTACAAAACGAGCAAAGCGTAATACTTTTTCCATAAAGAGCGAAAATATACAATTTCATATGAGTTATTGCATGTTTATAAAAAATTATAGCCATAAATATGCCCAAAATACATGCAAAATACATGTCAATCAAACCCCCAAACTTAAACTGTTGACAGTCCCGGTCAACACTTTATAAACAAGACAACACAAATGGGGTAAAAAAGAGCAACTCAAGAACACCGCATCACAATTCATGTCATCTATCCATAGACATCAAGCACAAACCAACCGAGTTTCAAATAGCTAACACGGAGCACAAGTCTATTAAAATCATGGTAAAACACTTCAAATCACACCTCTCATGGATAAAGTGTATACTCTATTCACTAGAATTATCAGGGACGTGTATTCGCTCAAATCATATCAATGTTGAAGAATTACCATATGCTTGCAAATCGTCTCACATCTCTGCCTCTCGTTTGTATGCAATTCACAAATCAGAAAGGACTTTGTTGATGGTTGTAATGAAGGCTCTTTGGTTCAGGTAGGGAAATATGGATAAAGTGACTCAACTCAAGCGTATAGATTGGTAAGCACATCATTTTTCTCAAACAGTTATTCTAATACCAACCAACTATGTACTCCCAATCGCCTTATATCTTATCACCTCTCTATTTCCCCCTTCTTTTTTTTTCTTACAAATCATTCTCCTTCGCCTTACATCACAACGTCCAACCTATTTTTCGTACCGCCGACTCACTTTTTCAGTCATTTTTTTTTTCAAAATTTCTTTCTTAATTTTCGACTTTTTTTTGTGGGTATCCTCCCTTTTTCTCATTTTCTTCTTTTATTCCCAATCACCCAACATATAAACTATTTTCTAACTTCTCGATATCCCTTCATTCAACCACCTTTTTTTCAATCCCTTTGCTCAATGCTATACGCTCAAGCTTAGGGTAACAGATATATCAATTTACGGCTTAAGGCTTGAAATGTGGCTATCAAAAATCAGGCAATAGGCTCAAATTGGCTAACTAGGGAAATCAATTACAAGGTAGGTAAAAAGGCTTGAAAAGCTTAACAAAAATGGCCTAAAATCATTTTCATGAATGCATACAACATGTGACTTTGACGGAGATACCAAAGCAAGTTCTAGAATTCAAATCAACATGAATGACACACTCAATCACAAACAAGACTGCATAAGATGAAAGCAGTAAAGGCTCAAAAGCTCACAGACTTGTAAATGCATAATTCAAAGTATATTAATCGTGACCCCAATAATCACATGCTCCATATTAATTATTTTCAACACGGTCAACTCACGCTCAACACTCAATTCAGAACAACATAAACTGCTCAACACATGCTCCCAAGATCAACAAACACACAAAAGCGGTCAACTCACTCCCTAATCAAATAAGAAAGCAATAAACGTGCTAAAGCAATAAATGTACTAAAATAATTAAAAACAACTAATTCAATGCAAACTACATGCTCTAAATGCAAATACATGAATGCAAAATGCCACACCCTTCAAAAAAAATACTACCTCTCCCCCCAAACGTGAATGAAATTATAGCGCATAGAAGAGAAGGTAGAATTTCAAAGAAAAGTGTGGAAAGGACTGGATCCTTTGTGGGGGTGGCGGAAAGTGGCCCCGGGAGATATGCCACATTTGTATCTCGATGCATCGTCGCAATATCTCCAACTCCGCCGCTCCTGGGCTGTTGCCCTGCCGGGCTTAATCGACTTAATACCGTGACCCTACGACGGCCGTTCCATTTGGCACGGGTGGCCCGTGCTATGGACCGAACTTCCATCCCCAAATTCTGGGCACCGCACGGGCCGTGCCATATGGCACGGGCTGACCGTGCGGGGTGCCGAACAAAATTTTCTTGAGTGCTGGTACCAGCACGGGCCGTGCGCATGGCGCACGGGCTGCCCGTGCTAGGTACCGCACCTTGTGTTCGATTTTTTTTTCAGGTTTTTTTTTTCAGATTTTTTTTTAGTTTTTTTTATGGAAAAACAAGAAAATCCTATCCTAGGAAAGCAAATAAATCCTAACTTAGAAAAGGGAAAAACAAACCAAGAAAACATGGGAAGAAATAAAACAGCAAACCGTTGGGTTGCCTCCCAACAAGCGCTTCATTTAACGTCTATAGCTTGACGCCTGTAACTCTCATGAATTTGTGCCTCCTTTGAATGATATTAGCTGCTTTGGGTCATGGTCAAGTGCCAAATTTGCATTGTTTGCACCTAATATTGCATTCTTGGGATTTCCAAGTAAGGATTGGAGTCCTGGTGTTGGAAATTTTTGATTTGAGTTACGCGCATGTTGTCTGTGCGCATGCGTATAGTCTGTGCTCGTCTCAATCTGGAATAGTTTTCTTATGGCATCTCACACGCGCTTCCCCGGCGTACACGCATGGTTCGTGTGTTCCTTGTCCTGTTTTTGCTCCTTTTCGGTACCACACATGGGTTGAAAATGCATAGACACACAGTCCGTGTTTGGTTCCGAATTTTCTTGCTTTTCCAGGATCTCCGGCTCCTCGTGTTCGGTACCACTCCTTAGATGAATGGCACTAGTTTAATCCTTTGAGTTGACTTCAGTTGTGCTTGAAAACTGGCTCTTTTGTTGTTGTCCACCAAGGATCGTAGCTAATTGGCTAATCTGGGTTTCAAGACTTTTCATTTGGGACCCCAATTGTGCACTTGGTTTTCGATTTTGTCCAGCTTAGCCTCATGTTTGTTGAACTGGTTCCTTGTTTCATTCATAAATGCGGTGAGGACGTCCTCCAAAGATGGCTTTGCCTCCGGATAATAGTACGTAGCGTAGGAATATTCTAGTAATTGTAGAAATTCCAGTTATTGAAATAATTGACTTCCTCCATCAGAGCGGGTGTTCGTGCACTACCTGAACTAACTCAAAGAAACAAATCACATACCACAAGAGTGGAATTAAACAACAAATAAAAAGAAAAAAAAAATGTCTAGATTAAGAATAGTTCTATTTATAGCAATATTAGTACTAAAAATTTGATTAATCCCCGGCAACGGCGCCAAAAACTTGTTCGCCTATTTTTTATGCTTCACCGCAAGTGTACGGATCAGTTTATAGAACAGGGTTTGCAAGGTCGAATCCACGTGGATTAATAAATTAATATACCAAGTATTGGATTATAATAGTCCTATTTTTATCAAAATTATCGAAATTTGAAGGGTTGGTTTTATTACTACTAAAGCAGAATATAATCCTAAAATAACAAAGTAAAGAGTGATTAAAAGATCAAGTATGGATGGATGGATTCCTGGGTTATGGTTTAAGTTAATATCCCACTTTTATGCTCAGATTAAGCAAACCAATGTTAAACGTATTCTTCTCTATAGACCAATCACAAAAATAATTTACCCTCTCTCTCGAGATGTATGTAAAATCGTTGATTGGAATATCTATGCTAGCATCTCTACTCAACATGAGATATCCAACTCCCAAAAGATCAAAAGATTAAAAGATCTCACAAATATTCACAGACTTCTCAATCATGCAATCTATTTGTTTCAAGTACTCAAGATCTAGTATTGAAACTCATCGGTTAGAATTATGAATCAATACATCAAACAAGTTTAGATCAAAGGCCTTTTGATAAAACAAGAATTAAAGCAAAGTACTTGAATAGAGAAAGAAAACATTAACTTCCATTATCCTTAATCATCAAATAAAAGTATTTATTAACCTACTCCCAAACCCGGGAATCACAAGATGTTTAGCCAGACATTGAAGATAAACAATTCATAGACAAATTATTCATAATCAAAATCTAACTAATTGAAATAACGATACGATGGAATGAGTGACTCGGGGACGATGGCGATCTCTCGATCTATCTTCAATCTTCGAAGGTGTGGTTGCGATCTTGATCGATCTCTCGAAGTTTCCGGTGGAAAATTGCTCTTTTCTCTGGTTTCTAGGGCAAAAATCAGCATCCCTCTGTTTGTGGCCGCCCCTGGTCTATTTGTACTTCGTTTGGGTCAAAATCTAGTTGAAAATGAATCAAACTCTGTTTTTCCCGCAGAGGAGCACGGGCCGTGCCATACGGCACGCCCAGCCCGTGCTGGTAGCCACACAAAATTGTTTTTCGCTGAAGGGAGCATGGGTCGTGCTCATAGGCACGACCAGTCCGTGCTCCACCCAAACGTCTGAATTTGCTTATGGGGTCTTCATAAGCGTTGTAGCCCTCTCTCTTAGCTTTTCGTAGCCACTTGAATCATCTCAATATCAATTTTGTAGAGAGAGTTTTGGCCAAAATACTAAACCCTGCCAGTGCTAGAAATTCCAGACGCGTTTGGACGTTCCTTGAGACAAATCCCCTCGTTGTTTGATCATCCATGCTTCTTTTGACACACGAATCATTACTATGACTATAGACTCAATATAATTAGCTTCCAATTGGGTGTAATCGCTCGATTCTTGACGCTTCTAGGTCGCAATGCTCGTATTTGTCACAAAATCACTCCAAATATAGTTAAATTCCTACAAAACGAGCAAAGCGTAATACCTTTTCCACAAAGAGCGAAAATATACCATTTCATATGAGTTATTGCATGTTTATAAACAATTTTAGCCATAAATATGCCCAAAACACATGCAAAATACACGTCAATCATACTTGGAAACATATCAACCTTTTGTTGTGAATTAATAGCCGTGGCCAATTTGCCCACTTGTGTCCCTAAAGATTTGAGATGACTCTCAATTGTTGTAACCCTTGAGCTCAAATTGTCCATGTTAGAATCGGTCTTGTTCATCCTTGCTCGTGTTTCTACAAGGAATGAACTAAGTAATTCTTCCAAAGACAGCTTTTGTTCTCCCACGTGTGTACTCGTACTTGCTTGATTCTGAAATCCTGGAGGTGGTTGCAACACATTTCTCGTGTTGCTATACGAGAAATTTTCATGATTACGAAGTCCCAGATGATAATGTGTTGGAAATTGATTCCCTCTATTGTTGAAACCCCGATTGTTCACGTAATTAGCTTGCTCCTCAGATCGGATTCACCACTTCGACTTATCTCCATAATGATTTCTCTCGGTTGTTTTCCACCCGAATTTAGAGTGGCAATTTGCTTTGACAATGCGGAAATTTGAGAGGCCAATGCGACATAGTATCAAGTTCAAGAACACCGGCGACTTTTATTGGCGTAGATCTCTCAGAAGGCCATTTATAACTATTGGCAGCCATTTCTTCTAGTAAAAGCATGACTTCACTTGGAGTTTTAGCCATCAATGTATCTCCTGCTGCAGCATTTATAATAGTTCTCGAATGGCCATTCATACCATTGTAGAAATACTGAACTTTTTGCCAATCTGCGTACCCGTGTTGGGGACACCTCCTCAATAATTCTTTGAATCGCCCCCAAGCTTCATAGAGTGGTTCAAAGTCGATTTGATGAAATTGAGCAATCTCACTCTTCAATTAAAGTGTCTTGCTAGGTGGAAAGAATTTTGCCATGAATTTTTAGTGAGATCGTCCCAACTAGTGATACTTCCGGGTGGGAAGGTTTGAAAACATTGTCTAGCTTTATCACGAAGTGAAAACGGAAATAACATTAACCGAATAGCTTCATCGGGAACCCTATTCATTTTTATAGTGTCACAAATCTCGAGAAAAACAACCAAATGAGCGTTAGGGTCGTCCACAGCACTACCCCAAACTGGTTTTGTTGTACCATGTTGATCAAGGCCGGTTTCAATTCAAAATTGTTCGCGTTGATTGGTTGGCAAACAATGCCTGAATAATTTTGGTTGGTGGTTGGTCTAAAATAGTCACGAATGGCCCTCTCCGGTGGTGCAATAACAGGTATACGGTTTTCATCATCACCGTTTCCTGCCATTTTTGCGAATTTAATTCTTCGTGCGGCGCTAATCTTTCGAAGTGTGCTTTCAATTTCTGGATCAAATAAGATTAAATTAGCACTTTTATTTCTTTGCATCAATAAGAAAACACAAAAATGGCAATAACCCAATTATAACAAGATCCAATCTAAATTAAAGTAAAACTACTAAGTAATAATATTAGCGCAAATAAGATGAATTATTCCCCGGCAACGGCGCCAAAAACTTGTTAGATATTTTTCTAACCGCAAGTCTACGGTGTCAAGTTTTAATATAGTGAAAGTAAGGTTGTCGTATCCACAGGAAATAATTATCTAATTATTACTAAGTATTATAATATAGTAGTCTAACTTTATTTAGAAATTCAATAATTGATGGAGTTTATTATACTAGAATAACAAAAATAAATTAAGAATATGAGAATATAAATGAGTTTATCCAAATGATTATATAAATTCTAGAGGTGTGATGAATCTAGTTATCCCTTATGTTATCAATATGGTTTATCAATCATCAATTATCAATTTATAAGTCAAGATTTCTACAATAATCATTTCCTCTCGCGAGTGCCAAATGATTTTAGATCTCAATTGGGAAATCAATATCTCTATAAAAATCACAAATTGAAATCTCAATAAAAGCTATGAATCTTGATAAATGACTTCAAAGGATTCACAAATCTCTCAATTCTATGAAATCCTAGGTTATGCTATTTCAAGGTCATGTATTCAATTACCTCTCTCAAGTGTCAAATCAAATACACCAAACATTCTAAATTATTGATCAAGTAATTTAGAAGCAATAGATCCAAATAGCACAAATAAATTGATAGATCTAGATTGACAAACCACAATCTCAAAACATAAGTCCAAACATAGATTACATCATCCCCTCTAGAATTATAGAGTTTAGCTCATGATTGAAGAAAATGAATACATAAGAACACAACAATACATCTTACAAGATATGGAGAAAGTAACAAAATAAGAACAAGAGTAGAGGATCTTCTCTATTTCTAGATGATAAAGAGCCTTCAATCTTCTTTCTCCAAGCTTTTCCCAAGGTGTTTCTAGCCTTCTTCCTTGTCTTTCTTTGTTTTGTTATCTTCCCAAGGGTCCAAGATCCCTAATTTCACGCCCCAAGACTTGTATTTATACCCCCACAAAAGTCCAAGAAAAAGGAATAAGTTACCTTGTAATTTCGCCCCGCAGGCATGCGCCTGGCCGCACTTTTTTTCCACCCGGCACTGGGCGCATAAACTGGAAATGCAAGTAGTCGCTTATTCGATCCGCCTCGCACTGGGCGCTGAGGATAATGAAGCGCCACTTAAATTTCCTTCTTTGCCCGGATTTCGACCCCCGCGCTGCAGCGCGGGGGCCTTGGCGTTGCGGCGCCCGACTAATGCAAGGCGAAAAATACGATTCTTCATCTTTTCCTTCTTCTTTAAATGCGATTTCTTCCTACCAAACACGTTTTTCGTTGTTTTCATTATTTTTCGGCTACCAAAACCTGTATTGACTCTTCAACGACACTTAATGAACTAAAATGGACTCTAGCGACTCTAAAACATCCAAAGCAAAATCCTAGTCTATAATACACTATTAATTGGTAAAATACCAATTTAACAGGGAGTTTATTTGGGTTTTCTCGTTTGATTTCAAGATTTTATATATGAGTAGATCTCTTGTAAGACCGTCTTACGGATCCTATTCCGTAAGACGGATCCACCAAATGACCCGCCCCAGCCAAAGTGACCCAAGCGCGCTGACCCCCACCACCCGCCAATGCCCAACCCACCCGTTTTATTAAAAAAAAAATTATGCGCGCTTGTGGAATTGAACCCGCGACCTATACATCCTTAAGGTGGTGTTTTACCACTACACCACTAATGCTTGTTGTGCAATTTCAGTGTAACCATGTATATAAAGTCATTCATAAATAAGCCTTGTAAATTTAATAAAAATTAAAAACGCCTCTAAATGAAGAGGTTAAGAATCGAACACAAGTCTATTAAAAAACATGATACATTATCTCAATAAATGGATACTTATAAAAGTGTTACTTTAACTATATCATATTTATTTTTTATTTTTCCTCTTTTTTTGTTCCTGGTTTGTAACTGTATTAATAAATCTGATACTTTATCTCAACAAACGGATACTTTTACTTATAAAAGTGTTACTTTAACTATATCATATTTATTTTTTATTTTTTCTTCTTTCCTTCATTTCGAATTTGTGACTATATTAAAAAAATTGATACTTTATCTCAAAAACTAGATACTTTAACGTTTAAAAGTGTTACTTTAATATGTTATATATATATTTATTATAATATATACACAATTTGAGGCTATATTAAAAAATATGATACTTTATCTCAAACAATAGATACTTTAACGTATAAATGTGTTACTTTAACTCTGTTATATATATATATTTATTATAATATATTCATAATTTGTGACTATATTAAAAAATATGTTACTTCATCTCAAAAAAACAAATACTTTTACTTATAAAAGTATTACTTTAACTCTATCATATTTATTATTCATCTTTCTTTGTATTTATTATTAAAAAATGTAATACTTTATTTAAAAAAACATACATTTTTACTCTTAAAACATGATATTTTGTCTCAAAAAATATATATTTTTACTCATAAAGGTGTTACTTTAACTCTGATATATTTATTTGTTCTTCAATGTAATGTAATATTTAATATCATAAAAATATCATATTTAATATCAAATGTATCACTATTTCTAGCACAAGTATCAGTTTTTCAATGGAAAAAACATTAGTTACAAGACTAGAACGAGTACATTAAAAAATCCTATTTTTTGAATATGTAAAAAATTAATGTATCAATATTTACCTTAAAAATATCATATTTATTACTAAAAAATATCAGTATTTCGGATAAAGTATCACTTCCTATTTAGATAATTTAAATTTTTAAAATGAAGGAATGATAATGAACCTTTATATTCATGGTTATATTCAAGTTATACTAAATATGCACAACAAGAAACAGTGGTCTAGCGGTAGAACACCACCTTACCTTTATTAAGGTCGCGAGTTCAATTCTCCCATGGAGCTCTTTTTTTTATTAAATAAGAGGGAAATTTGGGCAAGCCATTGGGGCGCTATTATTAGCGCTATTAATTCTTTTTTTTTTTTTTTTAAATTGACAGCTGTCAACGCGGGTTGGGGCTGGAGCGGGTTGTGGGTCGCGGTAAGATCCGTCTTACGGAATAGGATCCGTAAGACCGTCTTACCTGAGTTTTTGCCTTTATATATTGGTTATTTCGTATTGATTAATAAAAATACAATTTTCCTCATGTAAAAAAGAAATGGTACATAGGTGCGCAAATATTGAATTGAATCAAATTTAATTGGTCAAAATTATAACTTTGAACACCCAACTAGTAATCAGTCGGGCGTCAATTTGTGACACGATACGATAGTCCGACACGAACCTAACACGAATTTAGCAGGTACAGGTACAACCCTTAACAGGTTCGGGTCAAAAATGGGTCGGACACGGATAACACGAAAAATAAATAGATCAGGCCGGGTCGACCCGCGGGTCGACACGATTGACCTATGTAACCCATTTAATTTTATAGTGATATATTATATTAATATTTTGTGATGTTTTAGTTGATTATATGATGATGAAAAAAATTATTAAATGCATTTTTTTAATAATTTTTAATATTTAATGTATTTTTTATTTGTAATTTAAATTTTTTTTCTGATTTTTTATTTTTATTTTTTTCGTGTCAAGTTTAAATTATACAGGTTTTTCGTGTCGTGTCGGGTTACCCGTGTCATAAACGGGTCGTGTATCTTGACACGAATAATTAAACGGGTCGGGTTCGGGTTCGGGTTCGTGTCGGACCTGTAATACCTGTGTAAAAAAACGACCCGCGAACACGAAACACGACACGATTAACACCCCTAGTAATCAGACTCAGTTCAGTTATAATTCATTTTTTTCCAGTTCTTTTGTTCACATTTAATTTTAACAATTAAGACAAAAGATTAAATACTAACACTATAAATGTAAAATGTTATTAAAATATAGATAAGTCTATCAATTTTAAAATATAATAAATTAAACAAAAATCGATTAAATAAAAAGGATGAGTAAGACCATTCACCCTTTTAAAACAAACAATTAAAGACTTTAAAACTACAAAAAAATAAAGATTGTATCTGGAAAATGAAAATATATGAATTATAAAGTAGAATTACAAAATAATGCAATTGAAGCTATAAAAAAAATGAAGCCATAACTCACAAGTATAGGGGCAGAGTGAAAAGTGAGAACTACCCATTTTTCGTGGGCATTTGTCGGATACTGCTCTCGGGTCCTGTTTCAAACATATCATTTTGTACTCCATTCATTTTGACGTGTGGCACACTGTCCCAAAACCGGCACGGTGGCGGCACCTCCGCGGCTCCACCGACGTGGATTACTGGATAACTCCGTAGCTGCCGTCACAACCAGCTGAACTTCGCTATGAAGCATAAATCTTGGATTTGCAAATCAGACAGCCCTCACTTTAAGGCCCTCCCCTTCATCAAGAAACACCATGATTTCCCTAATTCCGCAAAATCCTCGAAAACCCGCGCCTCATACTTGAATTCTACCGAGAAACACCAATCCTCTTCACCTTCCTCGTCAAGCCCAGACTTTTCCGCCCTGCCGTACGACGTATTGGGGAGGATTGCGGCGTCATTCGCGCCGCCGAACTTGCGGGCAGCTTCACTCGTGTGCAGAGCGTGGAGGGACGCGCTCAAACCGTTGCGTGAGGCGATGGTTTTACTGATGTGGGGAAAGAGGTTCAAGCATGGGCGTGGAGGTGTGCAGGCTAATTTGAGCAAGGCTTTGGATTCATTCTTGAAGGGGGCGGCGCGTGGGTCCACGCTCTCGATGGTGGATGCGGGTTTGATTTATTGGGAAATGGGGAAAAAAGAAGAGGCTATTGCTTGGTATAGGAGAGCGGCTAAGCTTGGCGATCCTGCTGCACAGTGTAATTTGGCTATTTCCATTTTGCAAGGTATATTAGTGATCTCTTTGTAATTTACTTGAATATTCTTTTATTGATTGGGAAAATGATGGATGTTAATTTAGTACACTCATGATTTGAAGAGTTAGGTCCAATGGGGATTTTTTTGCTACTCTCTAGAAGCTGGTTACCACTTACTAGATTGATATCTCTTTGAAGATATGGGATTTAAGTGAATAGATGATCAGTATTTAGCTTTCATTTTTCTTTTTGATGCATGTATATTGCTTATGTTCAGGGTTAGAATTTGGGACTGCGAAATTGATGATTAAGAAGAAATCTTGATCATGCATTTGACGGATAGTAGTGTGTTTTTGTTTGTGTATATGTTATTGTTATATGTTTACCATCAAATAAGGTAGTAACTTCTTGTGTGTCTGAAAATTTAGAATGACCATTGAAAGGGAGTGAGTCCTTTTCAAAAGGTTCATTTGGGAGTTTGTGGAAATCAAACTCGATAAAAATATCATTTGCAATGTAGATGAATCAAACTCCAGTGTGTTAAAGTGATTTGTCTTGTGTGATTTCTCTTGAATGTTTAGTTTGACTAAGGCCATGATGATTCTTCACTTAATTCACTATGTCTATTGAGTCGGTAATGCCATGTGAGGAAGTGCACTATTTTTCCTGCCCTTAGATCGAGGATGAGTTTTCCATGCTCTTGAATTGCCATTGATTTTGAATTCGAGGTTAAGAATGGGAAAATTGCAATTTTGGTCCCGTAACTATTGGGTGATAGCAATTTTGTCCCTTATGATTTTGTTTTGGCAAAAAAACCGTTTCTCCTAAAATGTGGACTTTCGGTACCAATGCAAATCCATCGTAAAGTTGATTTTCTACCGGACATACGCACTGATCCACACGTGGAGGGCGTTTAATTCTTCGATGCTTATGTGGACATCAGAAATCAAAAACCTAATTACTTGCCACATCAGATTTTCTCGGAGGAAAAATCGCATCGAGTCTTTGCATAAGGCCATACATCCCCTATTCCATAAATGCCCATTTTGACGGCTTAGAACTCTAAAGCACACACAACACAAAAATCGCGGCTAAATTGAATGACTTTCTTCAATTCATCGAAGATGTCTCATGTCACGGGCCGTCAATTGATTTTGTGGAAGAATAGGGATTTTTGTTGTGTGTGCGCTATGGTTCTAAGCCGTCGAGAATGGGAATTTAGGGAGGGGGATATTAGTCTTATGCGCACTCAATTGCAACTTTCCCTCCAAAAATCTAATGTGACAACTAGTTAGGTTTTTATTTTATAGATGTCCACATAAGTAAAGAGTTTTAAAAGACATCCACCGCAAATCACGTGTAGATTTAAGACAAGATATCAAACTTACGAATAATGGGTACGAAAGCCCACATTTTAGGAGATTCGGGGTTTTTTTGCCAAAATGAAACGCCTGGGACCAAATTGCTATCATCCAATAGTTATGGGACCAATATTGCAATTTTCCTGGTGAAGAATCATATGAATCATCATTGAGGATTTTTAAATACTCCTCGATCCTCCCGACCTAATTTTATAACTTTCAACTTTTTAGAAATAAGCGTTATTTTGAAATAAATTAATCACATTCCTACTCATTCGGAGATTCTAACATTCTAATCCATTTGAACCGAAAGATTACATTTGGATATGTTGTCCGCCACCTTTTCCATTCATATTGTTCCCTTATGAGACAGAGCTTTTGAAATGGCTTACTTGAATCGTAAACTAACAATGTAAATATGTTCAAGATCTTTTTAGGAGAAGTCGAAAGTAAAAACCAATTTAGTAAATGAACTCGTATACATTTTCATATTTGTACTTGAACTTTTTGAAATAGCTTAGTACATTATTCCTTGATTTTGTTCGTTTTCGTGACAATGACCGCCCCAAAGGAATTTTATCCTCGAAGCATTCTTTATCGTTACGTATATGTTGCGGTGATCCTCCAATTTTCGAAGAGGCTATTGATTGGCTATACAAGGCTTAATTCTTGGCCATGCTCGTGCTCGCACCAACTTGCGCTTTGTTTACATCAAGGTCGAGGGTGGAACAAAATCCTCAAGAAGCGGTATGAGCTTCCGATCTCCTTTGGGGTGTAAACCGCTTGTTTATATGCAACTCTTTTTTCATAGACTATACGAGCCTACTGCATCGATGGATACCAAAAAATTTCGTCACTAGAGAAATTTTGTACTCCAAAATGCGATTGCTTATGAAAATTTTTTAAAATACACTATTATCTCACTTTCACTTTTTTCTCGCACCAATCACTTGTACTTATTTTTCCAAAAAAAATAATTTAAATGACCAATCATTATAACACATTTCCGCACAAATTTTACTATTTATCAGTTGGATGAAATTTTGGTAAAAGATTTCATTGACTTGTAACTACTAAGTATTACAATATATATATATACAACTGAATGAGGTAACAGTTCCACTAGTCTAGCTGGTAACGATTCCTCTAATCTAGCTTGTAACTGTTCCACAAATCTAGTTTGTGACGGTTCCTCTAATCTAGCTTGTAACAGTTCCTCTAGCTTATACAACTATACTACTAATTACAATATATTTACAGTACATGATTTAATCATTCATATATGCTGTCATCCCCCCTCAAATTGATGCTAGTCGATCAAGAAGCATCAATTTGCCCACAAGAAACTGATGACGTTGTCGTGTCATAGCCTTGGTAAATACATCAGCTATTTGGAGAGTAGTGGAAATATGAGGAAGAGAAATAATACAAGTGTCCAAGGATTCGCGAATAGAATGACAATCCACCTCAATATGCTTAGTGCGCTCATGGTAAACAGGGTTTGTAGCAATCTGGATAGCACTAGTGTTATCAACATAGAGTGGAGTAGGATTAGATTGAGAGAAACCAAGCTCGGCTAGAAGTCCACGAAGCAATCTCTGAACATGCTGCTGACATAGCACGATATTCAGATTCTGTTGAAGATTTAGAAACACGAGCTTGCTTCTTTCTCTTCCAAGAAATTAAAGAATTCCCAAGAAACATGCACCAGCCTGTGACAGGTCGTTGAGTGTTCGGACAACCGGCCCAATCAACATCACTATAGTTAACAAGATGAAGAGGAGAACCAACTGGAAAGAACAATCCACGACTAGGTGTCCCACGAAGGTATCGAATGATACGACGAACATCAGCTAAATGTAAATGTTGGGGATGTTGCATGAATTGACTTGCTAAACAACAAAGGAAATATCCGGCCTCGTAATAGTTAAATAGTTCAAGCTGCCCACCAATTTTCGGTAGACAGTAGGATCAGAAATGAGATCACCCTCCTCACTATGATACTTTGTGTTGACTTCTAGCGGAGTGTCCAGGGGAGAGGCATCTTGAAGACCAGCTAATTCAAGCAAATCTTGTGTGTATTTATGTTGATTCAAGAAAGTACCAGAAGAATCAGAATGAACTTCCAAACCTAAGAAGTAAGTAAGATGACCAAAATCCTTCATATGAAATGAGGCTTGAAGATGTTGTTGCAAACGAGAAATTGAGTCGAAATCTGTCCGAGTAATAACAATATCATCAACATAAACTAGAAGAATGACAATACCAGCCAATTTCTTGCAAAGAAACAATGATGAGTCATATTGGCTCTGCTTAAATGAAAATTGAAGCAAGGTGGATCGAAATTTATCGAACCAAGCTCGCGGAGCTTGCTTTAACCCATAGAGCGATCACTTCAACTTACAGACATCCAATGAAGAAGAGGAAGACATGCCAGGTGGTAGAACTATGTAAATCTCCTCTTTGAGATCACCATGGAGAAAAGCGTTTTTAACATTCATCTGGTGAAGTGGCCAGCCTTGTGAGGCAACAATTGAAATAATCACACGAACCATAGTCATTTTGGAAACCGGAGCAAAAGTCTCGTCATAGTTGACCCCATACTCTTGTTTGTTACCAAGGGCAACTAGTCGTGCCTTGTAGCGATCTAAAGTACCATCAGAACGAAGCTTGATTGAGTAGACCCATTTACAACCAATAGCTCTAACATTAGTCGGACAATGAACAATATCCCATGTGTTATTGTCGTCAAGAGCTTGAAGTTCTTCTTTCATAGCCTTACACCAACAATCATATTTAGCAACTTCTGAATAACATGAAGGAATAGAAACACTGACCAAAGTAGTATGAAGAGATGTGTGAAGAAATCCATAACGATCGGGTGGACGGGTGTTTCTGGAGGAGCGTCGGGAAGTAGTATTTGATAGTTGATTATCCGCAGAAGAACCATTATGAACAGGCTCAGATGTCAGTTCAAGCTCAGAAAGCTGTAAAGTTGGATGTTGTCGAGTATAAACAAATCCAGGCTTGAATCTCTCAGGAGTAGTATTTTCCTCATCAAAATTAGGAAGAACAACTGTCTCTGGTGAAGATTGAACATGAGTAGAAAAGAAAAATTGATTTTCAAAGAAAACAACATGACGAGAAATACGAAATCTGTTAGAATATGGATCATAGCAAACATAACCTTTGTGTGAAATACTGTAGCCCATAAATGCACATTTAACAGATTGAGCAGAAAGTTTATGACGCTCATGAGGTGGCAAATGAACAAAACAAACACAACCAAAAGTATGAATGTTAAGATAGTTAGGTTGCTTATGATAAAGACGATAATAGGGAGATTGAAAGTTCAAGACACTTGAAGGCAAGCGATTGATTAGATAAACCGCTGTACTTAAGGCTTCAACCCAAAATTTAGATGGAACAAAAGATTCAAGTAATAAAGTTCGAACAACATCTAATAAATGCCGATTCTTACGTTCATCAACACCATTTTGCTGAGGTGTATAAGGACAAGACCGTTGAGAAACAATTCCCTTTTGCTGAAGAAAATCATGAAATTCATGGGACATATATTCGCACCAGAATCTGATCGGAGCACTTTAATCTTTGAAGAAAATTGAGTCTCAATATAGGCTACAAATGTTTTAAAAACAGAAAATACCTCAGATTTAGAACGAAGAAAATAAATCCAAGTATATTTTACTGTAATCATCAATGAATGTGACAAAGTACTTATAGTTGCCATGAGATATAACAGGAGTAATGCCCGACACGGCACTATGGATCATATCAAAGCGATTTTCTACACGACTACCATTAGAAGGAAAAGAAAGAGACTTGCTTTTACATAATTTACATGTAGAGCAATCAAAAGAAAAATGAGAAGAAAATTGATCTTTATTGCCCAATAGACCTGAATTTATTAAATGAGATAAGACAACATAATTAGGATGGCGTAAACGTTTGTGCCATAATTCAGCCTTTTGGTTTACAACAATACTAGCCAAAGACACAAAATTAGGAACAAAAAAGTGCAAAGAAAACAAGCGTCCAACTTTAGGCCCTTCGCTAGTATCTTCCCTACCTGATCGTGCACAATACAACCATCACGGGAAAATCGAACATCACAGTTATTATCAACCAATTGTCCTACTGAAATGAGACTAGTAGAAAGCTGAGGTGATACAAGAACATCTTTAAATGACGAATTAATGTCCCAATAGCATGAATAGGTAACTTACTACCATTAGCAATCTGAATGTTTCCACAATATTTTGAACATTGCTAAAAGTGTTGCTAAAATTTGTCATGTGATTGGATGCACCAGAATCAACAACTCAAGATAAAGATGGTGGAGTGTGCTTACCTTGAAGCCCTAAGGCTGACAAGGCAGTAATAATCATCTGCTGAACCATTTCTGGAGTAAGAGTTGATTTATCAACTGTTGTTGATTAACAACAACAACATGATTAGTTTGACGATTTTGCGGACGAGTAGGACATTCTTTGATAATATTCCCATGCTTCTTACAATAATTCCAATATTTATTTGCACAGTTAACAACAATATGTCCATATTCCTTGCAACTAAAGCATTGAACTTGTCGCATATCTTTCCCTTGCTTTTCCCATCGGCTGCAGCATAAGCAATTGCATTATCATGTATTTTATTTTGCTGGAAAATAGTTTGTGTTGCAAGACGCTGCTCTTCACGAAGTAATTCTCCAAAGCACACATCCAAAGAAGGAGAAGGGTCACGATTCATCAAATTGGAGCGGGCTGCCTCAAATTCAGGACGTAGTTTCATCAAAAACTGATCTCGCTTGCTCTATTCATGCACTTTTTGAACAACAACCAGAGATTCAGTTGGTACTTGGACATAAATTATGTCAACATATTCTGCCCATAAATTATGGAATCCAGAGAAATAATCTTGAATGGAGAGATCACCCTGAGAGACCTAGCAATCTCGTACTCTAATTGAAAATGTTTGGTTGTATTGTCTTGATTAAAAACCTTTTTTAAATATTCCCACATGTCTTTTGCCGTCTTACATGGCCTCAAATTAGGAACAAGTGACTGATCAACTGATCCCTAAATCCATGTCATGACTCGAGCATCTTTGACTTGCCACTGAGCCAATTTAGGAGGTTCAGTAGGAGCTGGATCACTACCATCGATGTGACCCATAGTTCCTTTCTCGTGACAAATAATCGAAACTGAAATTCCCAAGCAGAGTAATTCTTACCCGTGAAACGCACACCAAAAATATCTATGTTGCTAGTTGACATTATACTCGTAACTCACCAAATTCAACAAGAAGTAAAACAAGCTAACCTAGAAAAAATTCAAGAAAGAATACTAGAAATATGCCCAAAACCAAGATTGTAAACTCACAAGAAAACTCTCTAAAAATTATGAATTATGGCTCTAATACCATATCAGTTGGATGAAGTTTCGGTAAAAGATTTTATTGACTTGTAACTACTAAGTATTACAATATATATGTATACAACTGAATGAGGTAACAGTTCCACTAGTCTAGCTGGTAACGGTTCCTCTAATCTAGCTTCTAACTGTTCCACAAATCTAGTTTGTAACGGTTCCTCTAATCTAGCTTGTAACAGTTCCACTAATCTAGCTTATACAACTATACTACTAATTACAATATATTTACAGTACATGATTTAATCCTTCATATATGCTGTCACTATTGACCCCCCATTCACATATTTCTAACTACCAATCATATAATCATTATTTTACTATTTCTATTTCAAATCAACTTTTATCACTACATTTTTATCTCATATCCAATCACACTATCAAAATACATTCTTCTTCTTTCAAAATATTAAAAAATTCTCAAAACGAAAGGATGTCCAATCGCATCGTAAAAGTTCTTTCTCAAATTATCTTGTATTTAGGTAACTTGTTTTGTATCTGAATCGAGACATCAAGTTACTACCTCATCTAGAAATGATTTGAAAAGCAGGTATCAAGTATAGTGTTTTCATCTGATCATGGCCTAAATAATAGTTTAGTGGCGTAGTACATCACTGGAATTCATGGCCACTTAATTGAGAGAAAAGTGGGTTGCTTGTTGTTTTAAAGAATTTCATGTATTGATTCCCTGAGGATTTTTCTTTTCATAATTCATAATTTTTTTATTTTGATAGGCTCACTGGTATCAGAGAGCTGCAAAGGGGGGATATGTGCGTGCGATGTATAATACTTCATTATGCTATTCACTTGGTGAAGGTCTGTGGCAGTCCCATAGCTTAGCAAGGAAGTGGATGAAGAGAGCAGCAGATTGTGGTCATAGTAAAGCCCAATTTGAGCACGGATTAAACCTTTTTTCGGTACGTAACTCAAGCATCCTCTGGGTTTAGTCACGAGATTACTTCTATTAGGCGGTTAAATGCTCATAAATCCACTAAATTTGTGAATTGCTATTGTTATCTTTATAAGAACGGATTGAATTCAAATTGTTAGTAAAGAAGCATGATGCACAATGGGAGTGTCAGCAATTACTAAAAAAAAGTGTTTCTCAGTTTTTGGCTGAAAAATCACTTTTAAGCTTCTTCTTCTGATGTTGCTTCATTTAATCAAAATCTAAAAGCAGGGAGATGAGTACTTTAGGTTTCTGATTCTGCATGTGGTTTGACTTTTACAAACAAATAAGCAATTTTACAACTTTTTCACCAAACACTCTCAATGTCTGATTATCAACTTCTGATGCTATTTGCAAACACTACTAGCTTCTGATTCTCAACTACTTTTGTTTTTGCTACAATAAATAAGTTTTTCTAAAAGTAGAAGTTTTTGCAAACACTCCCAATATATCAATTCAATTCATTGACATACGAGGACTGATTTGGATGTGATGCTATATTATTTGGATAGGAAGGGGAGATGATGAAGGCTGTGGTATATTTGGAGCTGGCCACCAGGGCCGGTGAAACGGCTGCCGCACATGTTAAAGATGCTATAATTCGGAAACTATCAGCTGCTTCTCGTGATAAAGCAATGATTCTTGTTGACAATTGGCGTGCTCTGCCTTCCTCTTGTTGACTGGTGTTTTGCCGTTTAGTTTTCTCTATGTGATATGAAAAGATATATTTAAAACTCCTTTGATTTTCTCGCACGGGGTTTTGTATTCTCAAAATCAATTGTGTACTTGTGATGGCTTGTATCCACCAATGTTGTGTAATGTAATGCTGATTGTCCTAAAGTAGATTTTTCTCAACTGAACTGTTTGAGATATAATTAGGTGCAATGTGGTTTGCTGTTCGTGTTTACTTTGAACGTTGTTTCAGGTATGAAATTAAATGTACTGTGAATATGTATAAGCACTTGTGCTTTTGAGTTATAATTTATGATTTATCAGTATGTTTGGTTGTTGATCTGCCACCTTTTTCCATTCATATTAATACTGTTATTATAATAAAATACCTGCAAAAATTTATATGAGACGGTCCCATTGATATAGTCCATGAGATGAATCCTATATCCAAATAGAACTCCAATTCAAATCCAATTCCCAATTCCCAAATCCAATTTTCTTTTTATGGTTTGTAGTATTCGTCTTGTCTCATGAACTTTTAGGTTGCATTTACATAGAAGGATTTGGATTTGAGGAGAGGATTTGGAAGAAGGATTTCAAATGACTCCAAATATGAAGGATTTGAAATCCTCCAAAATGAATTGAAAAACACCTTCAAAGGATTTGAAATACATTATAGAATAATTTTATCCAAATAACATCAATGGACTTGTTATTATGGATTTGAAATCCTCAGCTCCTAATCCATCAATCCAAATGAAACGTTAAGTTAATGAGACCGTCTCATATATGACCATCTCAAAAATATAATGACCAAACCTGTCAAATACGACAGTCGTACCTAACCTAACATCGTAAGGTTATCTCCACTGGGTAGATCCAACCCACCAATTCATTCATTCATTGTCGAATTAAGATAATTGAATTTCCTATCTTTGACTCCTCAAATCCAACTTAATTAATCACTTCATCAAAGTATTCAAAATAAGCAAAATTGCAAAATAGTCCTGTAACTATGTACGATTATACAAAATAGTCCTGCATATTGCATAGTTTGCAAAATAGTCCTGTAACTTATACTTGAGTCTCAATTTTAGTCCTAATTTCAGTGGCAATTTTGAAATTTCACTGGATTTTGATCACGTGAGTGGCACATGTGACTCCCAATTTCTGGTGAAATTAGGACCAAAATTGATATTCAAGTACCAGTTCCAGGAGTATTTTGCAAACCATGCATTTTGCAGGACTATTTCCAAACTCATACATAGTTACAGGACTATTTTGTCATTTGAGAATTTTAAATGACCTTTTTGCGACCGCCTTTTAGTTGCAGGACTAATTTTGTAATTTTCCCTTCAAAATAAGTCAAGCAATTTTCACCATCTAAGTCTTTTTCTTTTAAGAATATATGCACAAGAAAAGGTGATTGTAGATAAATTAAATTTGTACCAATCAAATGGTGACATATATAAAATTCTATATTAAATATCAATTTTCTATTTTCTATTTATATTTGAGAATTTAACTAAATTCTATTCCTAATTTAAATAGTTAATTAATTGATAGTTTAATGTATATTTTATTGGTCAATTAGAGATTGCCAAATGTCAAATTCTTATAAATCAAGATTTATCTTGATAAATTATTATTTCTTTTGATAGTTATCACAATTTGTGATTAAAGATATAATATTAAATCTTGAAGGACCAATCAAATTACAGTCTTCACTATATGAGTTATCCAAGAACCCATCTCCTATAAGTATAAATGGATCATTCTCAAGGAATTAAATCACAATTTGAAGAGAAGAAATACAAGCAAGAAGGTGGTGGAGGAAATTCTCTCAAGTCAAGAAGAACAAATTCAAGGAGATCCACGGTGTTGAAGGCAAAATTCAAGGTATTCATCGCGGAGTCCACTCAAATCACGGTGTTTGATTCGGGAATAAGCTTTCACGCCCTCGAGTTAACATTATTAAAGTCAAATCCATATTGGAGGAAGATCGAAGAGTCAAACCCACCAAGAAGGTCTCAAGTTTAAAAGTTAAATATATTAAATAATCCACGTTTGATTCGAGATTAAGCTTTCAAGCCCTCGAATAACGTTATTGAAATTCAAGTTCAAGTTTAGAGAAGATCAAGGTGCAGAGTTCAACTCCAAATTCTCAAATTTTGGATATTTAGTTTTTGAATAAAAGAATCAGAGGAGAAATAGAGATTGTAACTTATATTTTTTTTATTTTGATTCATATAGATTTAGTTTCTACGTTTCTCTTATTTGTTAAATTGCAGACAATGTTACAAATTTTTGGCACGCCCAGCGGGACAATCTCCACCTCTCATCTATTTTCGTCAACAAATCTTGAAGTATCGCGATGGCTACTCGTAAAACCACATCAATGAAAGCTGATTCTTCAAACTCTTCAAGTGACACAAATAGAAGTGTTGGTACCACTACAAGGAGTATGTTCAAGAAGATGAGTGCATCCTTTGAGAAGACTCTAGTGCGAGCTAAAGAAAATCTAACTCGAAGATGATGGAGACTTAAGAGATGATGTTTCATCCCCAACCTCCCGCTCGACATCTAGTTGCTCAAACATGGCACCCGTTATAGTGATGAATGCTACATTGCTTGAAGAGCAAATCACAAGTTTGACAAGGGCCATTGATGGACTGACCAATCATGTCAAAGAACAAGACTCACAAATCGCAAAGTTGATGAACAAAATAGATAATGCTAATACAAGTCATGCAATGGGCAAGCAAGTTGAAACACATGACGAAGTCGAGACATCCATGAAGCAACGACCAAATGAAAAAGAGAAGTCTCTAGAAAATGAGTTGAAAGTCTCGTCTGATGGGCTGATTCCAGTCGACCAACTTAAGGAGTTCATTATGGGCACTATTAAAGACAAGTTCGATGGAAGTTCCAAGTCATCTATGACTTACGCCAAAATATACACGCAAAGAATTGACAACTTGAAGATGTCTGTTGGTTACCAACCTCCGAAGTTCCAACAATACGACGGCAAGGGCAACCCAAAGCAGCATGTGGCTCACTTCGTCAAAACATGTAATGATGCTGGGACTTATGGAGATCATCTCGTAAAGCAGTTTGTCCGATCCTTGAAGGGCAACACGTTCGATTGGTATATTGTCTTGGAAGCAAACTCAATTGACAGTTGGGAGCAATTAGAACAAGAGTGTCTCAATTGATTTTACAGCTCTCGGCGGACGGTTAGCATGGTCGAGCTTACAAATACATGTTAGTGGGAGGAAGAACCTATCATCGACTACATCAATCGATGGAGGAATTTGAGCCTCAACTGTAAAGACCAGTTGTCATAAGCTTCGGCTATTGAGATATGCATCTAAGGAATGCATCGGGGCCTTTAATACATCCTTTAGGGAATCCAACCGAAGACATTTGAAGAGTTGGCTACCCGGGCTCATGATATGGAGTTAAGCATGGCCGTAAGTGGAGTTGAAGGACCACCCATCCAAGAGCGATATGAAGCCAAGGAAAGGGGCAAATTTTCTTCTAAAGCTCCAAACAAGGAATTAATGGCAGTTAACACAATACCTATAAAGTTTAAAGCCAATTCAAATGCAAAGACTAATGAAAAGAAAGACATACCTCAAGAAAAAGGGCAAAGAAAATTCACTCGAGGAGCGCAAGCAAAACAATATCCATTTCTCGGACTCGATGTCTCTCGGGATATTTGATGATCTCGATCAAGCGCATACCTCATCGAATTGCCCAAAATAAAGCGTCTCAAAGAAGTTGGGCGAGTTGATGATCGAAATCGCAAGTATGCGTCGTTTAGGGCCATCCAATTCATGATTGCTTCGTTTTCAAAGATAAAGTCATGCGCTTAGCTCACCAGGGAAAGATATCACTTAAGGAAGATAGTGCAACTAGTAACATTATTACATCACATATGGATCCATTGATGTTGGGATGGAGAATACACTTAATGGTGGCAATGTTGCATGCAACGTGACGAGTGAGCAAACATATTTCACCTAGTGAAGCAACTTTACTTGAGAAAGAGGTTAACACTGTTACCGAGGATTGTGTGTTGGCAATGACCTTCACTGATGAGGACTTGCTGCTTGGTTCCAAACCCCATAACAGGTCATTGTTCGTAACTAGCTATACTCGCGAGCAAAAGGTGAATAGAATTTTGATTGATGGAGGCTCCGCAGTAAATATCTTATCGTTGCACACATTGAAAGAGTTAGAAATCCCCATGGATGAACTCGCAAATAGTCGTTTGATGATCCAAGGCTTCAACCAAGTGGGGCAAAGGGCTCTCAGCATCATAGGATTGAAATTATTGATGGGGAAGATGGCCTCAATCGCATGACTGTTTCATGTCATAGATGCTAAAACTTCTTACAATATGATTCTGGGACGTCCTTGGCTACATGAAAATGGGGTGGTTCCTTCTACTTGGCATCAATGCTTCTAGTATTGTAGAGATGGTGTGGTAAGAAATGTTCTTGGAAATGATAAACCTTTCACTGAAGCAGAGTGACATTTTGCCGATGCCAAGTACTACTTCGACGATATTAAATCAAGGCCAAAGAAAATCCACCAAAGCAACAAGGTGATAAAGTCAAAGAGAGCAGAGTCAAAAATGCATCTGTAAGTCCCGACAGCAATGGACATCTGGAGGAATTGGTGTTGCCTTTAACAAAACTTGATGACAAGAAACCATCTCCTCAGCCACTCGAAAAGTTTGTCCGCCCAGCTGAAGGGCCTAAGATTGAACACGAAGAAGGGCCCCGAATTGCGAAATGCTTTGATCCAAAAGCTTACAATCTTCTCATTAAAGCTAGATATAACCCACAAGAGAATACCACCTTGGGTAGGCTCCCTTCTGAAGCTATAAATACTCAAAAGATGTTAAAAAAAAAAGTGGACATGTGGTTCAAAATACTCGAACAAGTCTTGGGTTTGTGGCAACAACTCCCATTCGTATCCCCATCAGAAGAGCTAACATCAATTATGTGTCTGAGGGAGAACTTTCATCAACGGAGGATGCTTTTGACGAAAATTGAAGGAAAATATGACGAATATTAGTCGTTGATAGACTTGGCCCCATTTAAAAATCGAAGAGCAAAGGAACCATCCATCAAAGATTGGGCATCTCTATATCATCAAAGCATTGGAAAAGATCTAGAAATTCACGGGCCACTCAAAATCTTCGGAGTCTAGTTCCATCTCGTATGAGGAGACAAACTACTTTGCTCATATCTTGTGAAAAATTTCTAAAAGCCAAATTCCAAACTGTCATTTTCACACACCTCAAGACGATGAAGATGATAAAGAAAGTGTGGCATCGACATATCATATCACCTTGAGCGAAGAAGGGGAAGAAGAAGATGCCAAAGATGCTCCTCCCAAACTTGAAGATGGGATCAAAACCACGATCGACGAGCTAAAAGAAATTAATTTGGGCAACATTGATAATCCACGACCAATCTACATCAGTGCATTGTTAACAATTGATGACGAAAAATCATATGTTGAACTCCTTCAGGAGTACAAGGATGTATTCATATGTTGATTACTCGCAACACCATTGGCCTCTTGCTGCTCTAGATACTTGGGAGTCTTTTTAAGTCTCTTCCAATGACGATCCGTATTGCCATTACTGCTTTGTTCGAAAGAAGGAATATCTACTTTTCTCTTATTTGATTCGCAAGCTTCAACGTCTAAGGCATCGCACCTCTGAGGAGAAGAAACAACATGCACAAGTGGAGAGTTTCTAATATTCTCAGCAAGTGGACCATGTCTATGCCTTTTGCCCTTGGACAAAATTTTCTTTGGCTTCGGGTTAATCAAGCGCTCTATGTTTTCTTCAAAGTAGTTTCCAAGAACTCGGGCCCACCATTGTTTGTATTTCTCTGAAGAAAACATCTTTGCACTTGGGGGCATACAAGGAAGCCAAACTTTAGAAAAAGTCTTAGATGATGTGCACACACGCTAATGGTAATCCCTTCTTCTAATGAAGCTCCACGCACATCCTCTTTGAGAACTCCCGGCACCATTTGATGAAATCCAAACTAGCGACTGAATCTGTGGGGACTGTAAGGCTCAATCACAAAACCCCACCTTGTCGCAAGGAAAGATAACTCAAATGAATGGCGATGAAATAGTCTTGCTCAAATCTTTGTGCATTGACATTGTCAACATAATTAAATCCTTTCTCTTCGTGATCATAGTACAAGTCCAAGAAATCCAATCTCCTTTGTGGATTCTTCTGCGAGCATCTTTGGGTTCTTAGTATTTTGCGTGTCCCTCGCCCAAAAAGATAGTCATCTTGGGGCCATTTGTCCCTTGCTTTGGTTATGAGTTTTGAAATAATGAGCCAACCAACCATCGACAAAGTGGACGGAAATGTTGAATACACCTGAGATGACTTCGAAGAATTTGCAATCTTGTTCAGATCTCTGAAGATAATCGCTAAAACAGGAACAACAAGGTCCACCGTTTGCCCACATGCCATGAGACTCGCCATCTTGAAAGTCACAGGGCGTATTGAGTTGAGATCATCGTTTGGAAGAACAAATAAGCATAGCCAACAAGCCATGTACGCCGCCAAGTATGTTTCCTCCATCGAGCTCTCCGTAACACCGAGCTTGGAAAATAAAACCTTCTCAGTAGGGGACCATTCACCATGGATGCCGATGTCACCAAGTGGATTATGAGTCGACTCGGGATGTTCAATTTGCTTCTCTTTATGTGGGACCTTATTCTCTTTGTGCACGGGAGGTGGATTATACGTCGTAGCCTTCTTGAACCAAAAGTTGACCCAGTCTTCGATGGAAACTTGCGAACACTGATCCCCATAAGCGCTCCCTTGAAGTAGGTGATAAGCATGAAGTAAGCGGTTGCATGAACATGGGAAGAATCTAAGTCCCACTTCGTCAACGCCGGTAAGCTCCTTGGCACTCCGAATAACTTTGTCATACAAAAACCCAGTCATGGAAAGCCATCTAGAGTATGCAAATCCCACAATGATATAGATAATTCGCCATGAGAAGTGAGCAATGTGTTGGTAGATGGACACGACGTCTCGCAAAATGCCTTGACGATATTGGAATTGGAATCATATGTGATCAGGGAAGCATACACTTAGTCGTATGTATGGGCCATGTGAAGTCTGTTCTTGCATCGACTGAGGACGTCTTCGGTCAACTCCCAATAACCTTTGACATAGTGGTGTAAACTGGATTGGATCTCCCCATTTGGCTTCACTTTCGATGATACGATACCCCAAAGTTGGTAGTGAAATTGGCTCATCAGGCTGTTGGTGATGGGTTGCTTCTAGAGCCCACATCTTGGATTTGGAGTCTTTGACTAGTAGAATCTCACGAGACCATTCCATTAGGTGAAGTCGATTCGTCAATTTTGGCGAAACAGAGAATAATTTCTATCCTGGTATTTGATCAATCACATGGTGGGAAAAATTGCAAAAGTAGATTTATTATGCATATTATATGGGGCTCACCTGGTCTTCAAACAAAGATGGTAGAAAGATGAAACTCTATAAACACTCCGTTGGTACAGAAGATGCGTGCGAGCATCATTAGAATGGTGTTGCAATTTTTTTCCTCGTTTGCAATGTGAAGAAAGGCAGATATAGCTTCCCTTTTATAGATGCAAAGGAGTACCATCTATTGCTGGAATTTGAGAAATCCATATCCTACTGGGAAGAAGACTTATTCGATTAAGAAATATACTTTAGTTTGGGGAACGAATCTGATTGAGAGTCCATGCTAGTAAGGAGTTTGATGAAAAAGGGATTTCAAGTTATGTAGAACATATTGATGTCTTGGGGAAGAGTTCAAGCATCTAATTTTATATGGATAAATGGGCCATGAAGTGTAAAGTTCAGTTTGGGCTTCTTCATGATTTTTTTTTTGTCTCTTAAGTCAGCCATGCATTTTGTTGGATGTATGGGCTTCAAAAGTTATGCACGTGGGCCGGACTTGGAAAGAAAAAAAGGGTACGGGCTGTATTTTTTTTTTATAAAAAGTGCTTAGTTTCTACAAATCCATTTATATTGAGGTCGATACTTATTCACTCCAAGATACATTGTAAGTGGACAAGTCTCGAGGGGACATTTGTAGATAAATTAAATTTGCATTAATTAAATGGTGACACATGTGAAATTCTATATTAAATATCAATTTTTACTTTCTATTTATATTTGGGAATTTAATTAAATTCTATTCCTAATTTAAATAGTTAATTAATTGATATTTTAATTTATATTTTATTGGCCAATTAAAGATTGCCAAATGTCAAATTATTCTAAATCAAGATTTATCTTGATAAATTATTATTTCTTTTGATAGTTATCACAATTTGTGATTAAAGAGATAATATTAAATCTTGAAGGACCAATCAAATTAGAGTCTTCACCATATGAGTCATCCAAGAACCCCTCTCCTACAAGTATAAATATGGGTCCATTCTCAAGGAATTAAATCATAATTTGAAGAGAAGAAATACAAGCAAGAAGGCGGTGGAGGAAATTCTCTCAAGTCAGGAAGACCAAATTCAAGGAGATCAACGGTGTTCAAAGCGAAATCCAAGACGTTCATCACGGAGTCCACTCAAATCATGGTGTTTGATTCGGGAGTAAGCTTTCAAGCGCTCGAGTTAATGTTTTTGAAGTCAAATCCATCTTGGAGGAAGATCGAAGAAACAAATATATTGAATAATCCACGTTTGATTCGAGATTAAGCTTTCAAGCCCTCGATTAACGTTATTGAATTTCAAGTTCAAGTTTGGAGAAGATCAAACTGAAGAGTTCAACTCCAAATTCTCAAATATCGGATAGTTTATTCTTGAAGAAAAGAATCAGAGGAGAAATAGAGATTGTAACTTGTATTTTTTAATTTTATTCATATAGATTTAGTTTGTACGCTTTTTCTTGTTTGTTAAATTGCAGACAATAAAAATTTATGTTATAGTGATCTTCTGCATGCTGTCCTTTCCATGAATATAATTCAATTAAATAATCTTAATTATTATTTTAATATAGTTGGACACTGTTTTTTTTTTAAAACAAGGACATTGTATTTTTATTAATTAATATGAAACAATCAAGATACAAAATCCTGAAGCGAGATGGAAAAATGTCAAAATAAACTCCCACGTTTCAAACAAAGGGAAATAGAGAGGCAAATAAAGAGCAAAATTAAGCAGATACGATGGATCATAAAGTATCAGATTAAAACTCAGTAGGCTATGATTCTTGGTTAGATTCAGTGACTGCTTACACTTCTAAACAAGGTTCAAATGATTCACACCAAACTCATTTCTGATATGCAGATCTACCAGAAACTGATGAAGAACTCCGATTGAGGCCCAGAAGAACAAATATGATCTAAAAAACGAAGGAAAAAAAACAAACAAAAAAAGCAAACCAACTCCCACAGAGGGGAGAAACCTACTCCCACATAGGGGAGAAACTACTTCCACCAAGAGGACAAATTGAAAAAACATAGGTTATGGAAGAAGACAAGAACATTAATAACAAAAGAAATTGTTTTCCCCACCTCCCATTATAGGAAGAAGAGGAGAATATGTTATTTTCACGGAGAGTAAGAAGAGGAGGTAGGGGCCGACTAGGGTTAAGAGAAGAAAACTGGCTATGGAAAAATGTACTTTTGATAGGTGGACATTGTTTTGCTAATGCAAAATGCACCCAAGATCAATAACTGGATTCATAAATGACACACGATAAATGAAAAGAAAAAAAATATTTAGTATATATTTTGCAGGATGTCTTGTTTATATGTATCCTTTACGAGGAATAAAATAATAATTTAACATTTTCATAGTTTGAGACTTCCCACTTAATTTTGTAATGACTCTTGTCATAGTCAACAAAGTTGAAACTTCCAGGAATTATATTGTACTAATTTTGAGTAGTTTAATAATTCTCAAAATAGTGATACCGATTCATCATAATTGTAGCAACTTGTACATGTACGAGTTAATCATACACATCAACACCTGTTCTAGTAGTGATTCTCAACTTGTATAGGCCTCCATCTATTCGTCAACTCTCCCTTATTGCTTTATCTGTCAAAATTCTCCCTATAAATTACGTTGTCTCCATCAATTCTCTCACATGTTCCCCATTTGTTAATGCTGGGTTGCAATGAATATCTTCTTGCATAGAAATCCGATGAGAATGAAAACATGGGAGATTTTCCGAATGAGCGGATGCCAGAGAACTTTTTCAAGCTTCCATTTTTGCTACCAAGTCAATCTTGTGGATGTGCATAATCTTGTTTACAAACACTCTAGCAGTAACAATTAATGTGTCAATCTTGTGGATGTGCATAATCTTGTTTACAAACAAGAGGAAAAAGGATTCCCAACAAATAAGTCTAAGGTTGCTTCGGATTTGAGAGAATGATTTGAAGCTTCAAATTTCAAATAAGTCTAATACTAAGATTTTTGAATAAGTTATATTACGTAAAAGAATTCTTGGAATGTAACGTAAAATGTTTGAAACTCATGATATTTGCAAGGAATTTATTATGGATTTGAAATCTATTGCCTCCAAATCTTTCAATCCAAGTAAAATGTGATGCAGTGAACTGGAATAATTTGCACATATCTCAAAATTCTGAGCTCACATTTTTGAACACATATAGATCATGTGAATAATCAATCCGAATCTATTTATAAACAAAGCTTGAATTTTGGTACAAATCTAGAACGTGTGAATAATAATAATTTAAAGCGAAATTAGTGACAAACAGGAAAAAAGAACAAAGAGATTTTGTTTTTAAAATATGCAGAAACTCTGGACTATTCATCTTCACAAAAAACTACAAGAATCAGAAAGTGGCAAAAGTGTCAAGAAATTAGTCCCCTTCCAAAACCTAAATCAGTGTACACTTTCTACGCTGCAAAGTATAAAAGAATAAAAACAAAATCCCAAAGAATAGGATTTAAAAATGAAGAGCAGCAAACAACTGATTATAATCTTAACCCCACTAAATATAGCAGCTACATGTGAGTTTTCACGCAATTGTCACATTTTTCTTCATAATTCTTTGTCAAGACACAATATTCTTCGAATCCTTTTCATTTTCACAAATGCATTATGCACATACATACAATGACAGCAGATTCTAACCCAATATTAATGGTGCTAAAAATGGCCTTTGAGCAAGCATACCAGAATGTGACTGATGAAACACACTTAGATGGTAAATGGCCTGTGGTATCAATTCTCTCAGTTTGTGATGCTGAGCAATAATCGCACGCTCCACCCCCTCAAAGGCATTCAGTACTCCTGCGCGTTCCAAATCATCGCTCTTTCCAGCATGAATCGCAAGGTAACAGACGAGAATCAGTCCATGCAACTGTGCCCTCTCGTTTCCTCTCAACAGTCTCATAATAGGTGGAACACCTCTAAACTCGATAATACTCTTCGAGTGTTCCACGCAAAGAAAATTATCAGGACACGCAAATTTTCCGAGTGAAATTGCTGCTTCTATTGCAACATCCTGATTCCTATGACTAAGCTGTTCGACTAACGGACCAATAACCCTTGTCTCCCTCGCAGGAAATGTTCTAGCCAACGAACCTATTGCTCTTACAGCCGCAACGGACAACCTCGGATTATCAGAATCTTTAATCACCCTAAGCAGCTGATCCACGACCGCTTTAGCTGCCGGAGAATTTGTTTTGAAAATGGCCCGTCTGAGGTCGGCGTTAGATTCGGCCGCAGCGGTTATTTCCGTTATCGTCATCAAACAGTTATATTGCAATTCTCCTTCTTCTGTTTCCACAAGCTTAGCTAAACAAAGCAAACCCTTAGTATCTGTGATTCTCTTACTATTCGGCACACTTTCTTTAGCCAACATCCATAATGCTTCGGCACAACTAATTTTCAGCCCGATTTTCACTTCAGGCTTCTCATTTTCCCTATCTTTCCTATTAGTCCCTCCTTTACTACTTCCCTCTGAGTAATGGAACGACGAAGATGATGATACAAGTCTTGTGTTATACAAATTCTTCATTTCCATTTCCTTATGAACAATGGAGTGGATACTTTGTTTACCAAACTTGAGCTTAGGATCATCCATCGACAAATCGAACGACAACAGCGTGACAAGTGGCCGAATCACATTCTCCTCGCGAAATCCTCTCGCTATAGGGCAATGCTCTGCCATTTTAGCTACAAGATTTGCTACACTTATTTGTACCTTCATTGGCGAATCACCTAAAACGTACGATAATCGGAACCCCTAAAGCATCGATAATGGCTCGAACCCTTTCGACATTGTTAGCTAAATTATAAAGCGCACAAGCAGCTGCAATTCGGCCGTCTAACGAAGAACCATCCCTTAACATTTTTAACAAAGGCAAAATACCGCCTTCTTCAACTATAATCTGTTTGTTCCTATCATTATCCTTAGCTAACGAAGATAACTGATTTGCGGCCTCGATTTTGTCTTGCAATTGACCCATATGTAATGAAGCGATAAAAGACCAAACCCAAGAGATTATAGGATCAGTACTAGCAATTGGGGGCAAAGTGAGAACAATACCTCCGGCGGCGCCGCCGGCCTCGAAAATGCTTAAAACCCATTCCATGTCCGCGACGGAGGATTTTAGGAGGTTGAGCAGCTTTCGGAAATCGGCGGCGGAGACTATGGTGACGACGCGGCTGAAGATGCTACGCCGCCTGCATTTTCTGACGACGGTTACGGATTTCTCGAGATTCTTCGAAACCTCGGCGGCGACGCGGCGGAGGGGGCGGTCGTAGAAGGTGGCGCCGGGGGATGACGTGGCGAGGCGGGCGGCGGAGCGGAGCATTTGGCAGAGGCTTTCGACTTTCTCCCCGACCTCGGAGCACCCGAATTTGAAGATTTCTGCTTCCTTAACTGCTTGATTAATTTGGTCGGATAACAGGATCGGAAAAGATAAAACATCTTCGATTCGTTTCTCTTGTTGCTCGATTGCTGCCTGCTTTTGGGGGTGCTGCTTTTGGTGAATTGCTGGTAGTGCTGTAGACGATGATGTGGGTTTTGTCGCCATCGCCGGCAGCGAATTAGAGAAACTGTGAAGAGATTTTGTTTTCACGGAAGTTTTGTGAGGTTTGGACGAGTCATTTTTCTCGCGCGCTGAGGTGTTTTTGATTGGCCTGAGAATGTGGGTTTTGGGGAAAGGGAAAGTAGGTTTAGTTACATTCTTCTTGTGTTAATCGCATGTTTTGTGCATCGTACAGTTGTACCTTGTTGAATTTGGTCTGATTTGGCACGTACTGTTGTTTTTATCTCTTTTCTTTCCTAATTCCTAACTCTTCTTATAATATAGGGTTCGTTTTTGTGATATCAGTAGTCAGTACGAGCAGCTGTACTTATTTTTTTAATAGTTATTTTATATTGGAATATTATTAATATATAATAACTTAATATTTTAGTCTATATATTTGGTGAATATTAATTGTATTGTAATAAGATATATATAAATATACATGAAATATTAATTGTAATAGAGGATCGAAGTGTAGTATTGAGGTCACTTATTTTATAAAAAGAAAATTTATTCATTTAATTTATTTTATAAAAAGAATTTTTGTTGTTCTTTACATATTTTTAATTATCAGTAAAATACTTATAGAAATGGATAAATTAATTGATTCACGTATACAAATTAAAGATTGGTACTAGTTTCCGATTACAATAATAACTAATAAAAGTGAAGTTAGCAATTTGACGTGGTTGCCACTTGACGTGCATTTAAAACAAATAACTGGACTCCTACTAAAAGGTTTAAACGAGTCTTCATTGTACAGGTGTTTTTCTTAAATAGATTTTATATTATCTGGATGATGTATTAGCTGTTGATTGGCACCAAATTAAAAGCATGAATTGTTGGAGTTCATGACGGAGTTTACTAATAATCTGTTCAACAATAGTTGACTACAATTACTACCACCACAAAGAAAAAAGGACAATGATTTGAGATATCAAGAAATATTGCTTATGATTTAAGTAAATTATCCTTTTGATTCGTGTTTGAGTCCTTGAGATTTGAAAGGTACTAGGATTTGAGTTCAACGAACCTACAAATTGAATACATGCTAACTTAGTTGGGTTGTCCCAACTAAAATTATTGAATAATTAGGTCTTAAATTCGTTTCGACTTGGTATTTTGGGTCGAAAATCCATTGTAGGATCTCAGGCGCTACCATTCGCCTAAAAACAATTGGTGTTAAGAGAAATTCACGCACAAGACCTCTCACCACCTACTGTGGTGAGTGACTCTCGAATGCAATTAACAATCACCCTCAACAATTTGTTCCCATAGGGAATTGAACCCGTGACTTTTGCTCTGATATCAGTTGTAGGATCTCAGGCACTACCAATTCACATAAAACCAATTGATGTTAGGAAGACGAATACCCTTATATTTATATTGTATATTTGTATTCATGCGCACACACCCACGACATTCGACTATGACTTAGTCCCATTGGACTTCTCGTCACCTACTGTGACTCGGCCCCATCTGAGCCTGCGCCACAAACAACTGTTGCAACGTCTAGTGCCCAGCATGGCAGCACTCGCAAGTGAAGAAGTTGTCCTTTTCTAACAAGTCATTTCATCTCAAGGGATAAATGGCCAATATACATACCGATTCACATTCATCCTAGCTAATAGTATTCATTTGGGACAATTGTCATTTATCCAAATAAGAGGATGCGCAAAATTTGTGGTGACTCAACACAACTTTTCAAGCCCCAAGTTTTTGATCTAAATGATACAACAAGCCAAAATGCAACAATATTTGTTGTTTTCACTGACATATAAACAAACATAAAATGACAGATTTCAATGGAACACCACAACAAATCCCATTCAAACAAACGTACCTCTTTTGTACTAAGAAGTAAGAACATGCAAGTCCCTTTCTTGTAGTCCCCATTCAAGATGACATTTTGTTAGTATTCACGAAAATTATAGAACTTGATTTTAATTTCCACATATTGTGAAAGTTCTAGAAATTAGAAAGAAGTGGGCTGATATTGTCACGCCCTAAAACGAGAGGCGCGACACATTAAGTGTTCAAACATATGTCGGATTGGCAACCCCGGCTCAATTATCCAATCACATGAAACCAATAATAATTCTCAACTATCATAGAAATCATAAAACGTCAACATCAGAATACAGTCACAACAGAAAGATAATATACAAGTCAAGTACAATATTCAAGCTTAAGGGGTCCAAAGCCATACTATTACAAATTGGAATTGTTTAAAACAAAACATAGTCTATTACAAGTCAAATCTGCAGGGCCTAAACTGGTTGAACTATGGTACGGAATTAGTCTGTCGCCTGATTATCCTAGGCACCGTCAGTTAGGTACGGAGGCGCGATATCTAGTCGTTGAAAAGACGGGGTGAGACAAAAATTATCAGTGGATTAATGCATGGGTGCGAGTGAGGATTACAGTTATGCAATAAAATATTTCTATAAAAGGATGCATGAGTCGTGAATGCAAGCATGCTCTTGCATTTAATCCAAAACACAAGAATCCACAAAAAAGTGTTTGTGTGTGCATTGTAGGGGGGCGACACTCATAGTCTAAGGGAGAGAAAATAACTCTTGTATTTTCACACTGCACGACCCTCTCATTCCACTCTCTCATTAGACACATTTCTGTCCAAAAACCAAAACACAAGAGCTTCTCCATTTCTAGTAATGACCGAAAATTTTGAGGCTAAGGTAAGAAAATTGTCTTTCAATTTTTGACTTCTATTCTTCTCAAACTCCAGTCTTATTTTTCATCTTAACTAAATCATAAGGGTCTTTTTATGCATGTTTTATGTGTATATTTGAGTAGAATTTGAGTTATTTTATTGTTAGTTTTGTAAATTTTTGATTGTACATAGTTCATATTACTCCGAGGTGCTTTTATTGATGTAGATTGACCATTCGGGGCTAATTTTGGTTAATTTCGGATCATGGATTCATGTCAAAACATACCGGGGGGTTTAAAGATGCAAAAACGCTCGAAATCCCAAGTTAAACGCGTCGTTTCGGGGCCTTTTTGGTCCAACACGGGCAGGGGGTGTTAGGCAACACGGCCGTGTTCCACCGGGAGCGAAAAACTCGAAAATTTTGCACAAACCAAACAGCATGGCCTGGCCGTGCTGGGCGACATGGCCGTGTCCGGGGCACTTTTCTACAACTTTTCCATGCGGAAATTATGAAAAACTCACCAACCAAGCTTTTTGACCACTTTTGTACACCTTTAATACCCTATTTTGGCTGCAACATGTCCCCATATTCCCTTAATTATCATATGAATACAAGAATTCACTAACCCAACAATGAATTGGAGCATTTGTTTAACAAAGGATGACATTATTAATGTGTTCTTGCACAAAAATGATGTCTATAAAAGCCAAGAGTATGAGTTGGGGGAATCATTCATTTTGTATATTCATTGATTCATTCTCTCTAAGTTACAAAGCAAAATACATTGAGAGAATAAAAGAGAGGTAGAGTTGGAAGTTGAAGAGCATTAGAGGAGAAGGCTTAGAGGTCAACATCATCAACCAAGGAGGAAGTCTTGTATTGGTCTTGAATAAGAGCTAAGTACACCATGTTCATTTCATTCAAATCTTCTTGTGTAGTATACTCTTTTATCAAAGCCATGTATAGCTAACTTTCTAGTGTTTGAATGTAATGAACTCTAGAATGAATTTGTGATTAAGGCTTGTATGTTTTTAATAAAATCTTCATGTTTTGTGTGATTCACTTATATTATGCTTTATTCATTCGAATTGATATATGCGCAATATTGATTTGAAGTTTATTTTTCATCGGGAAATCGAGAGATTCATGGTGAAATAAACCTATATAAGTGAATAGAGTTGCATGCAATCCTAGATATAGACGACATAAATCTTCTCGGATTAGGGTCAAACCTAATATGAGAATTCACAAATCGTTATAATGCAATCTTGGTTTTAACTAGAAAGAGATTTCAGTTAATCAACTTGAGGTTAGGAGTTATTCGCGCTCGATAGAGGGTTTAACTTAAATCGGGAATTTCTACGGTCCGTGAAACATGAGATTTTATTAAAAGAGGATGATTTTTGCTAAAGGATTTTTGGTTATATCTTTATCTTGTTAAATCACAAAAACATTCTAGAGGGATTTACATCCAAACACATTTCTAGCTCTTGATTTCTTATTCTACAATCTACTTTTATTTGATCTTTTGTTAGTTGCAATTATTCCAAATTCTTTAATTTTCATTTTTAAACCAACAAAAACTCTGAAAATCGCTAGATTAGATAACAAAAAGACGGTAATTACTAGTACTTACAATCCTCGTGGGAATGACACTTGTTACTCAACAATCTATTCTATAAAACGATAGGTGCACTTGCCTAAGGTTTTAAAGGTAGCTTTTGAGCCATCAAGTTTTTGGTGCCGTTGCCGGGGATTGTAATATTAAGAAGGGATAAAGATTGTTAACACCCCAAACTATTCAGGTTTTTACACTTTGCAATCCGAACTTTGAAAAGTTACAGTTTGCAACCTCAACTTTACAATGCACTTTGCATAAAATTCCAGATTTACCCCTGGTTTCATGAAAGCTGGTTTGCAGTTTACCATCTAAACTTTAAAGTTGTTGCACTTTGCAACCTAAGTGATAAATTTTATTGCATTTTCTACATTTACTCCCCAAGGTCTTGCGATCCTCGAAAATGGTATCAGAGCCTAAATTTATTAAGAACTTTTAGTTATATTTATTATATTTATGTAATTAATAATTGGTGAGGAGAAATTACTCCGAGAATATGGATCCGGACAATTGTCCGAGATGTACACCATACAGGACATATCGTCAAATCTTGACGATGTATGCTCAAGAACACCAGGATAAGATAGCATATTGGAACAACCAATATGAGGAAAAATAACGCGCAGGAGCCGACAGGGAAACCTTGAGGAAATGCGAAATACTAGCGGCATATCATATGAGTTTCTTTACAGTAAACCAGATATTATATGTCGATCTGATGAATCACCAAGAAGCAGTCCATGAAAATGCCCATCAGAATAATGATTCCTGATGGAGTACCACAATGGAGCGAGATACTTCCGGACACATCTAAGATCTCAAAAGATATTAGAGAAGTCCAGAAGACGGTGCAGAATTATGGCAAACGCCATATTCATTTACCAGCACAAGTTCATCAGATCCAGAACCAGATGGATACAATGGTGAAATATCAGAAGGAGACTCTTGCAATCCTTCATGATATTCAGAAACGAGTCAAGAATCTAGAAGACAGACCAAGTTCATCCGGAGGAAAGAAACGTATTGATTTCAGGACAGTACACTATTTACACCAAAAGGGGAAACCAACCGAAGTGGTACGAAAAATGACAGATGATGAAAAGCTTATTGCTATCATCAAAGGAAAATCCTTCACAAATTAAAAGTGATGGATATGGAGAAAATGAATCTTAAAGATCTACATGACCTTGCAGAATCCTTCACAGGATTAGGAAATATAGATTTAAAGATGAACACAGGAGATGGAACAACTTTGGTTACCTATGACCCACAAGGTAGACCAATTCCACCACCGCCACCACTAAATCCCAACGTTGCAGAAAGTGCGGGTTCAAATCATGGAACCCAGGACGAGAGAATGCATCACGTTGGAAATTTCACCACAGTTAATGAAACACTTTCAGGAACAGGAGCTCAACCCTCTCTTGCGGGAACTCGACAACCTTCTAAAAGGCCAAATGTTTATCAAACGCCTTATGGAAGATCACATCTTGACCCAATACATCCATATGGGTTGATGTTAAATCTGGATATCCCATATTTTAAAAATCGAGAAGTTCTGATTGATGAATGGGCATCAGCTATGAGGATTGCAGCAGATACCCTTGATCTTACGAAAGATTCCTTCATTTTACTCCTTGAAATGAGTCTTGAGAGATCCGTAAGGATTGCATGGGATATGACCGAAGAAAGTATGAAAAGCGCGGTCACATCAGGAGAATCACTAAAAGGAATTGTCGATGATATGGCAAAATTATTCAAAATCTATTTTATCGGCACAGGTTACTTTGAGGGGTTAGAAGAAGAAAAAAGAAAAAGATATAAACAAACCATCTACAGCCTCGAGTTACATGATATTAATCATATTGACGAATATATCAAGTTGTTCACCGAGTATTGGTGGAAGTCGAAGATTGGAGACAAAGAAGCTTCACAGCTATTCTTTGCAAAAATTCCAAGTCCCTGGAGAGAAATGCTTATTAGGGAATACGAGGATGCAGCGGATTTAGATACAGTGACTAGAAAAATGTCTTTCTTGAAGGCCAAGTTATCTGAATGGTGCTACCAAGCAGCACTATACCGAAATTATAAGAGATTACGAGGAATTAAAAAATCAGTTCCTCTATGTTGCGTAGACGATGATATCCCAACAGTTGTGGGAGGTCAACCAAGCGGCATAAGAAGAAGAAGGAGAGAAGCCATCCATACCGTCGGGGAAGCAAAGAACAAAAAAGTAGGTCTTCATGGAGACCTAGAAGGTTCAGTCAAAACAAAAAGCCCGGTTATAAATCGGGCAAAGACCAAAGACCAAGCAGGAGCAGAGCCTCATCATCGAGGTTCAAATCGCAAGTAAAAAGTGAGAACCCTAGGAAGGAGAACTTTCAGGCGAGCTCACACCAGAGCTAATGAAAGTTTCAAAGATTGTAATTGTTGGACCTATGGAGCAAGAGGACATATCTCAACTGATTGCCCAGACAATAAAAAACGAGAAGTCGAGGCGATTCAAGCAACACGAGAAATCGAGGAAGTCTCTTTGTCAAGACTAATCTGGTGTATCAATTTGAGGATATCCCCCGGATGAAAGCACTATGAAGAAGAGATCTATTCTGACGATGGAAGTGACTCCAGCTCAGAATCATAATGAAGAAGAAATTCTTTAGCAGACGGTCAGGGAGGATATGTCGAGATTCCTCTCTCACACTATGGTTTCTCATAAGACTCTTATGAGAATTATGAAGGAAGATCCAAAGCTTCAGATATATGATGGATTTACAATCGGAGCTATGGAAAAGGCTTTGGATAAGATTGGTTTTTGTAATAGAAAACACCAAATTATCCACAGGGTAACAACCGGAGAATTTGCCATTCCGATGGAGTTTACCGAGAACCTGATCGAGATGTAGTTGGTCCCTTACCGAGAAGTTCAAGAGATCAAAAGTAAAGTAAAAAGGGAAGTTGCAAATACTCTCTCATGGATTCACATTATGGATTCACATCGGAGCCATAAGAGTTATTAGTAAAGCAACATTCAAAGAAGGAATAAATTTGCAACTCAATCTAGCTATCTTTGACAAACGAATCTCAAATCTGAAGGATTCATGCCTTGGAGCAGTTACAGGAAATTTGTATGCAGGAAAATTGGCATTTAATGTCTATCCTAGAATTGCATACAATTTGGGAGATCGAGATTTTAACAGAGTCCTAACCCTTTATCAAGATTTCAAAAGAGACGATTTGATGAAAGAAGGAAACAGACCCTACTCGATCACATACAAGATATCCTATGCTCTCTCGAATACACATCATTCAGAGGTATTCTTGAGAAATGAATTTATTGAAGTCCCCAGAATCTTTGAGGACTTTGCCCGGGTGGTCTTACCAGAAATCATTGAATCTCCAACTATCAAGGAGATTGATATGAAAATACAAGATCAACCAGTCTTCAACAAAAGTCGAAGTCTCAGAGTTGAGCCAAGAAGGATGTCTTTCCAATAGGACAGAATGATAAGCAGTAGCCGTTGGGAAGAAAAGAGACCAAGTACAGTTCAGCGCATCCCAGATGTTTTCAAAACAACAGGAGAGCTGAAGTGCCCAGAAGGATGGCGAGAGGTTGAAGTAATATTCGAAATCACTCAAAAGGATAATATTTTTCCTTGCGATGTTCTATATTACCTCCAACAACCAATAGTTGGAAGGTATCAAGAAAGCCTGAAGATAGGTGAAATTGAGCTTACTATCACAGGAGTTGCAAGAAAAATCCCAGAGCAATTAATACTGGGAATTGAATTTATCGAGGATCATAAACCTTGGGAAAGATTACAAGAAGGAATGGAGTTCACAGTGGCTGATAAAAGATACAAAATCAGATGACCAGTATTCCATTATCCATATACATTTGTATCGGAATGTTATATGCTGAATACAAGGCCGAATATTTCGCCGCGTACATTGATTCAAAGCGGGATGTTTTTTCTAAATATGAAGATTTACCAACTATTGGAGCCGGATGATTCTTTTTTCTAAAGAAATTGAGAAGATTTACCATGGTAGTGAAGACACCACCAATCTATTTCCATGATACGGGAGGAGCAGATGTTTTGCTAGAAAATAGACACAAATATTTATTTTCACAACATTATGTGATCATAAGATCATTGTCATAAGATCATTGTCGAGCAATGGAAGCATTTTTTAGGAAAATGCCTATTAATTTTCGCAGCAAGTGTGGTGATGAAGCCAAACTTGAAATCCAAAAATGACGGATAAGAGAAGATTTGGTGATACATTATTATCCTTTCGACAATATGGTTCGAAGCAAAACGATATAAAATAATGGGATAATGACTTGTATTCATTCAAAATACAAGGAGAAAAACGAGTACCTCCAGAGGCAATTGCAAAATTGATGATGAGCCTAATGGAGAATCCCCAAAGTGATGTTACAATAAAAAAACAAATATTACTCGAGGATATCAATAAGAAGATCCAAAGGAATTATAATGAAAATCCTTTGGCATGGAGGGATAAGAACGAGCTCAAAGCATCCTTAAAGGTTAAACCAGGAAAGAAGTACGAGTTCGTGAGATTCAAACCAATCCTTATGAATTAGGAGGATCGTGAGGATATACAGAAGATACTTAAGGAACATCTTGACCTTAAGTTGATTTCACCAGGAGTTTCTCCATATAGCGACCCGAGGATTCTTAGTCGTAAAACCATGAAGAAATTAAAAGAGGGAAGCCAAGACTTGTTATTAATTACAAAGGGATTAATAATATTTTGGAGTTCGACGGATACTATATCCCAAGCAGAGAACATCTGGTTAATTGTATCAAAGGTGCCAAGATATTCTCAAAGTTCGATTGTAAGTCTGGATTTTACCAGATTAAGATGGAGGAAGAGAGTAAGAAGTTTGACTTTCTCTACACCACAAGGACATTATATTTAGAACGTGATGCCGATGGGATTGGCTAATGCACCCCAGATATATCAAAGGAAGATGGATAATCTTTTCAAAGATTATTTCAGTTTCATGTTCGTGTATATCGATGACATTCTGATCGCATCAAAGAACATGAAGGAGCATCTCAAACATTTTGAAATATTTTGGATGTTTGTCACAAGAGAAGGATTAGTGCTTTCAGAGAAGAAGGCAGTGATTGCAACAAGACAGATTGAATTCCTCGGAATTGAAATCGATGAATCTGGAATCATCCTACAAAGTCATATTGTAGAAAAGATACAAGGATTTCCAGATACACTAAAAGACAAGAAGCAGCTTCAGAGTTTTCTTGGAGTTGTTAATTTTGTTGGAATGTTCATAAACAATCTAGCACATTACAGGAAGGTGTTTAGCCCATTGCTAAAAAAAAGATGCTACATTCAAATGGGAAATTGAACATCAAGAATGAATAAAGCAGCTTAAAGAAGTTTGTAAAAAGCTTCCAAAACTTGCAATTCCACAAGATGAAGATGAACTAGTTCTATACACAGATGCCAGTGACTATTGGTGGGCAGCTGTTCTTACAAAAGCTATACCAAACAACGAAGTGCCATGCAGATATTGCAGCGGTCTTTTTACAGACAGTGAAGCGAATCGATGGCATATCAACGAGAAAGAATTCTTTGCAGTCAGAAAGGCTTTCATAAAATGGCCTCTATTTTTACTACTAAAAAGTTTACTTTAAAAATTGATAATTCAAGTGTCAAAGCTTTTCTGAGAAACAAAATTGAATCAAAACCAGAAAAGGCTAGATTACTTAGATGGCAAGCTGAATGTCAATATTATGATTATGATATTGTCATTATAAAATCTCATGAAAATGGTCTTGCAGATTTTTTGACACGAGATGGAAGGACGTGTTACTGACGAGGTCCTTAAACGAGTAAGACATCTCAAGAAAAACCTAGAGAGTCTTGAAAGAGATTTTGGGACGTTATGTCTCAATGCAGAAGTTGCTGGACGACTTCAATAGGCTGACTAGAAATCCGTTTCTAGTCAAATACAAGCATGCCAGTTTGCTCAAGGACAATTGTTCTTAGCGCTGCAAGGGCCTCTCCTCCAGGCTGCATCCCACGATGCAAAAAGGGCGAATAGAGAACAGGGCTCTAACCCGGAGGTTACGGATTCAAGTACCATAATCACAAGTGTTGCAGGTGATGCATCCCCTGAAGGTGTACAAACTGTAACGAATGTTGAAGCTCCGGTGTCACAACCCGAGTCTTCAAGTCAACCCAGCACCTCTAGGGTAAAAGAGGGAGAGTTGAATCTTAGGCCACAGACATGCAAATCTAAGGTTCAAACTGACGAGATTAAGATTTCTCCAATGCAGGTTTATCAACAACAATGGGAGAAATTAGTTACAAGAAGAGGTATTAACCCAGAAAAATCAATGGTTGATATCTCAGGCAAGTATCCCAGAGTTTGGATGAAACCAGGAAGTCATCCAAATAAAGTACATGAATGGTATACTTTTGGAGCTTTAGCTTCAATTTATACTGTATCACCCGGATTCCCAGAAATTTCAAAATTACCGAAATGGATTGGGGAAGCGGTTTATGAGACTTGGCCAACAATCCACATTTGGCCAGAGGAGATATTTTGGAACTGTATTTTATCAGTGCAGCTCCCGAACCAGCGAAGAAAGGCTTTAATGAAGCTTTTCATTTCATCAAGCTAAGAAGACCGGATGGAAATGCTTCAAAATACATCAAGGCAGCTTCATCGGAAGAAGTACCAACGTTAGTAGGAGCAATTTCTGAAGACAAAGCTTCTACAAGGCGAGCATGGGGACTTTGGGTTTGTCTAACCGAAATGGACAAAGTCAAATATCCATTCAAGTTTTTCCAGAATTCAGCAAATGGATCTTTTCATTTGAATTCAATGACTGGATCAACAACAGGATTCGCAGAGGAACTTTTCAAGACAAAGAGAAGAATTCTCTGGGAGAACAAGATTCCGGCTAGCAAAGAAACCTACCGGAAATTCTGTAACATGGCGCATGTTGGCCGTTAGATCGATTGGATCTGTCAAGCATGCCCCGAACAGAAAGAACCCGAGTTTGGGAAAGAATTTTGACCCAAACCCGACCGACAGGACCATACAGCTGGAAAAGACAAGGGCCCAGCTCACAAGACACGTTATCCTCGGGGACCACGCAAACCAAATTTTTAAAAGATTCTCCAACAAACATCACATGGCCGAGTCACGCGGAAAAAGGAAAACAATTGGCGAGGCAATAATGCAAGATATGACGTAAGCAGTGACGTCATAACTACCAACAAGATTTGGAGTCCGCCTTTCAAGTCTGGATTCAAGTCTATAAAAGCCGAGAGTTGAAGGAAGCTAAGGACATCGAACATTTCCCTTAGTTTTCTTATAATAAATTCTGAGAGAAAATTTGTAATATTTTGAGTGTTTTAGTTTTAAATTTTATGTATTTACGAGTGCAAGCCTCATCTATGAGAGGCTAAACCGGTATTCTCCTCCCAAAAGGAGATTACTAATGTAATAAATATTTTGATAAGTTCTTAATAAAAAGAGGCTTTCTGCTTCAACATGTGTTCATAATGTACTATTAATTCATCCCGTTTAAGAATTACTTATACGCCTGGAGTAGGAAACGAACCAAGGCTGTGCTAAAAGTTGCTGAAGGAGTCGGATAACTTGCAGATCATCTTCCCTGAGGGTGAGGTTGAACAGTGAGGAGCTGTTTGTCAAACGATCTGGGGGCAATAATTTTCCGACTGGTGGTGTTGCGAACCATTTCACCCGGTGTTGTTTCGGTCAAAGAAGGTATGAATTTTAAGGGATTTATTAATTTTACGGAAGCATGTTGGGCCTGATATGGTCGTAATGGACTATTTTCATTTTCAGTCTAAAGACCCAATTTGTATACGGATAAATACTTGAAATGAGATCTTGATAAGAGTATGTCTTGTTGAGTTTATAGGCTGGAAACCTGACATGATCCATTTAAAACCTCTGAATAGAGATTGGATCTAAGTAGGTGTAACAATGCCACGAACAAAACAAGTTACAGAGAATAAGGGTTCTTATTTCTCGAAAAATCTGAAAAACAAATTGATTATGGAGTAAATTTTTTTATGTTTATTGAATAATGCAATAAATTTATTATTATGTAGTAATTTGCCACAAATTGGAGTTTAGAGGGATAACTAGAACTATTGATATTAAAGAATAAAATCCTAGGGGTAAAATTGTCCATAGTGTGCAAAGTATAATTATTTTCATAGTTCAGGGTGCAAAGTGTTACGAATCAAAGTTTAGGTTGTGAATTGTAAAAAAGGGTAAAGTTGGGGTGGTTAAAAATAATTATCTCTATTAAGAACGCTTTATTTTTGTTAATCTAATCATTTTTTTTATTTATTGCCTTTCATCTTATTTATCCTTGTAAGTCTTGGATTACATTTATCCTCTTTATTTCTTGCAGTGCATGCATGCCTACTCGTCGCCGAATTTGGAAGCGCGAGACCACCCAGTAGCAACACGAGAGGAAAGCACTAATACTGGACCACGAGGAGGATATTAACGAAGGCAAGGATCTGTCATGGCGGATGAACAACAAAGAACCATGTACGACTACGCCAAGCCATCTATGGACGGCGGCAGTCATCAAGTATCGTAAGGCCGTTGTCATTCGCCAATAATTTTGAGATCAAATCAAATGTTATTCAAATGGTGCAATAGTTTGTTCAATTCGACTGCCTACCAGGCATTTAAGATCCCAATAACCATATCGCAAATTTCCTCAAACTTTTGCGATACTTTCAAAATCAATTGGGTCTCGATGATGCCATCCGCTTACGCCTATTCCCATTTACTCTTGGGGATGAGCTAAACAAATGGTTAAATACTTTACCAAAAGGAACAATCACAACATGGAGCATTATGGCTGAAAAGTTTCTTTTGAAGTATTTTCCACCGCACGTGAGTGAATGGTTATCAATGGCAATGGCCATGAATGGCTATCAATGGTAAAACTCACGGTAAAACTAAAAGCAGTGGGTGTATCCAATACGGTGGTTACACTGCTTGCATGCAGGTCGAAGCTTTGGCCCAAACAATCGACGATCTAGTGGCTCCTAAACCACCACCACCGCATGTTTTATCTTGTGAAACTTGCAGAGGACCCCATAATCATTAGGAGTGCCCACACACAATACCGCAAGCGGAACATACCAATTATGTTGGGAATCAAGCTTTAAATCACCCAAATAATCCTTTCAAAGAACACATACAATCTTGGGTGGCGACAACATCCTAATTTCGGTTGGGGTAATCAAGGCCAACCACGGCCTAATCCCAATCCTAATCGCACACGCCTCCGGATTCGACCAACTCAAGGTAAGCTTAACTTGGAAGAACTTATCACAAAGTTTGTGCAATCAACAGATGCCCGATTCCAGGCGGTCGAAACATCCTTAAGAAATCAAGAGGCATCTATCCATAATTTGGAAAACCAAATAGGCCAGATTGCGAAAATGATTTTCGAAAGGCCACAAGGAGTTTGTCGGGTAACAACACCGAGCCAAACCTAAGGAGCACGTAAAGGCAATTACCATTAGTTTCCCACATGGACATGATTGTGCCAACACCCCCATCTCGAAATATGTGGAGGATGACATACTCAAGGAAAAGCTTAGGAAAATGGTTGTTGCAGAATACAAGCCCAAGATCCCCTATCGGAGTCTAACCGAAGAAGAGAGAAGGGATGACAAATTTGGTAAGTACCTCGAATCGTTCAAACAATTACATACCAATATTCCATTTGTTCAACCTCTTTCGAAGAATCCAATGGATCTAGATGACATAATTTCTAATGAAAATAAGCTTAACGAATTATCAAATGTGCAATTGAATGATAAATGTTCTTCCAATGAACTACCACAAAAATTTAATGATCCAGGAAGTTTTATCATCCCTTGTACAATTTATGGTTTTTGTTGATAGGGCGCTAGCTGACTTAGGAGCTAGTATCAATGTGATGTCTTATGAAACATTCAAGCATATGGGATTAGGTGAACTTAAACCTACTAGGATGGACATTCAATTAGCCGATAAATCGATTAAACATCATAGAGGTATTATTCATGATGTGTTAGTTAAGATTGATAAATTCGTGTTTCCAGTTGATTTTGTTATTCTTGACATGCATGATGATATAGAGGTTCCATTAATTTTTAGGCGTCATTTCTTAGCTACGGCAAAATCATTCATTGATGTGCATGAGGAAAATTAACTTTGAGAGTGGGGGATGAACAAGTAATTTTTAAAATTCATGTTGATATTGAAAAGGATACTACTTGTTCTTTTGTTGCTTCAATTCCTTTGCATGATGAGAAATTTAAAAATCTCTTGGAGAAAGTTTTGTTCAAGGTGCAGGCAAACCCACGAAAAATAATCTTCTTAGGAAGGTTATATCCAAAATAGGGACCCGAAAGGTCAAAGAGCACATTTTGAACCATGAAGTTGGAGGTAGTTCTACTAAATGCCAAAGGTATTTTCATAAGATCAAAGCTCCACCCGATTAATCTTCAAATTTAGGTGAATTAGTCCAGCTATACGACTCTAAAGAAGCGCTACCCGGGAGGCAACCCGATGTTTGTATGCATTTTATTTTTATTTTTATTTTTATTTTTATTTTCTTTCAAAAAAAAAAACACAAGTCCTTAGAGTCATTTTCAAACCACATTTTGATTATTTTTGGGTCATGTAAAAAAAATGGTGTGGACATCTTTCTTTGTTGTCTTAATTGAAAAAATTTGAGCCTTCACGGTATTCGAGTTGTGTATTATTTATGCTTGAATAGGTATGAAGATGCTGACGAAGGTCCCGTGCTAAACAACTCAATGGTCGCTCAACATCGATTTCACTCTTGTAGTAAGGTCGTGTTTTTCTTTTTCCACCTCTTTTATTTTTCTTCTAGTTTCTTTACTTTTTGTGTGGTTGTTCATCTCTTTCTTTCACATTGAGGACAATGTGAACCTTTAAGTTGGGTTTGGGTGCAATAACATTTTCGGAATGTTTGTGTGCTTGTTTTTATTATGAGTCTGTGTGTGTTTGTTTTAATTTTGAGTCTGTCCGCAAGAGATGTGATTTTTTTTTACAAATTGAGTGTTTGCTAGTCAATAACTTGGCCCAATTATACCTTTATTAACTTGTTAATTTGTGTTTTCAATGTGAAACAATTGATTGTCTAGGATAGATTGACGTGGATGCGGGCTAAATTTTGGCGAGATTTCCAACACCATAAATACTTGATGTGTTAAGGCATATACGACGATACCTAGCGCTATGAACGTCCAAGAACTCATGATTTAGTAGTGGTTAACTAGTTGTTAAACCAAGCTTGTGAAAAAAGAGAAAAATGAGAAAAAAAAAGAAAAAAAAATGAAGAAAAAAAATGGAACAATCGAGGTTATACTCCTCTATTTGTTGTTGCTTAGTAACTAGGAGCATTCATGAGCCCCATGTTTGTCTTTTACGTAAAACGGTGACAAGAATATGAGTATGGGAAACCACCCTAGGAGTGTTTGAACGGAAATTCAAAATATAAACCTAGTGGAAGCATGCCTCGAAAGATCCAAAAAAAAAAGAACGAAAAAAAGAAAAGTGGAGAATGTATACTCCTTGACTTCTCATTCCAATAAAGTTCAAGAAGCTTGGTTATATGACTAGTAGGCTAACGACAAAGATCTATGTAGTTCTTGTATTTTCTTAGCATTATTGAATTGAAGTTGTTCATAACTATCAGTATTTGGGAGTGATTATTTCAAGTCCGAATAATGCTCACGATATTACGGTCTTTCTTGGATCGATCGCTTTGCAAAACTATATTTTTCTTGAACGGTTAATTCGAGTTGAGAAGGCTAAAAACTTGACTACTTGGGTTCAATGTGTTGAAAAAAAAAGTCTTCTTTGTGTGTTGTGATTTATTGAATCCCTCTTTTTGATTTAATATTTTGCTTGAGGACAAGCAAAGTTCAAAGTTGGAGGTGGTTTAATAAGGGTCTTTTTATGCATGTTTTATGTGTATATTTGAGTATAATTTAAGTTATTTTATTGTTAGTTTTGTAAATTTTTGATTGTACATAGTTCATATTACTCAGGTGCTTTTATTGATGTAGATTGACCATTCGGGGCTAATTCTGGTGAATTTCGGACCATGGAATCATGTCAAAACATACCGGGGGGTTTAAGGATGCAAAAACAATCAAAATCCCAAGTTAAACGCGTCGTTTCGGGGCTTTTTGGTCCAACACGGGCAGGGGTGTTGGCAACACAGCGGCCCGTGTTCCACCGGGAGCGAAAAACTCAAAACTTTGCACAAAACAACCAAACCAAAACGTGTCATGGCCTGGCCAGCACGGCCTTTGGCGTCTTTGGCGACATGGCCGTGTCCGGGGCACTTTTCTACAACTTTTCCATGCGGAAATTATGAAAAACTCACCAACCAAGCTTTTTGACCACTTTTGTACACCTTTAATACCCTATTTTGGCTGCAACATGTCCCCATATTCCCTTAATTATCATATGAATACAATAATTCACCAACCCAACAATGAATTGGAGCATTTGTTTAACAAAAGATGACATTATTAATGTGTTCTTGCACAAAAATGATGTCTATAAAAGCCAAGAGTATGAGTTGGGAGAATCATTCATTTTGTATATTCATTGATTCATTCTCTCTAAGTTACAAAGCAAAATACATTGAGAGAATAAAGGAGAGGTAGAGTTGGAAGTTGAAGAGCATTAGAGGAGAAGGCTTGGAGCTCAACATCATCAACCAAGAAGGAAGTCTTGTATTGGTCTTGAATAAGATCTAAGTACACCATGTTCATTTTATTCATATATTCTTGTATAGTATACTCTTTTATCAAAGCCATGCGTAGCTAAATTTCTAGTGTTTGAATGTAATGAACTCTAGAATGAATTTGTGATTAAGGTTTATATGTTTTTAATAAAATCTTCATGTTTTGTGTGATTCACTTATATTATGCTTTATTCATTCAAATTGGTATATGCACAATATTGATTTGAAGTTTATTTTTCATCGGGATATAGAGAGATTCATGGTGAAATAGAACCTATATAAGTGAATAGGGTTGCATGGAATCCTAGATATAGGACGACATAAATCTTCTGGATTAGGGTCAAACCTAATATGGGAATTCACAAATCGTTATAATGCAATCTTGGGGGTTTTAACTAGAAAGAGATTTGATTAATCAACTTGAGGTTAGGAGTTATTCGCTCGATAGTGGGTTTAACTTAAATCGAATTTCTAGTCCATGAAACATGAGATTTTATTAAAGAGGATGATTTTTGCTAAAGGGTTTTTGGTTGTATCTTTATCTTGTTAAATCACAAAAACATTATAGAGGAATTTACATCCAAACACATTTCTAGCTCTTTATTTCTTATTCTACAATCTACTTTTATTTGATCTTTTGTTAGTTGCAATTATTCCAAATTCTTTATTTTTCATTTTTAAACCAACAAAAACTCTGAAAATTGCTAGATTAGATAAAAAGAAATACAGTAATTACTAGTACTTAAAATCCTCGTGGGAATAACACTCGTTAGTCAACAATCTATTCTATAAACGATAGGTGCACTCACAAGGTTTTAAAGGTAGCTTTTGAGCCACACTAAACTTGAAGCACCATTTCTTCTTGGAAAACCCCTAAAGGTCGTGAGTTTTAGAGGTGAAGAAGAAGATAAGAAACTATGGTTATGTGGTGTCTTGAGACCTCAATCGATCTTCAAGTATTAAGGTAAGTGATGGCCATTTGATTTTTTTTAGGTCACTTTTCTTCTTCTTGGCTTGAAACCTCCAACTCTTGACCGTAAAATGTGGATTTTGAACCGCTTAGAGGTTACCTTGGAGTGGTGTACCATGAGCAAGAGGTTCAAGAAAGAACAAATTCAATTTTAGAAGGACTACTTAAAAGATATTAAGGTGGGTGGATAAAACCTATCTAAACTAATTGTAATTTCTTATAAAATTGAATGTATCACCATGATTATGTCTTGGAATATTATAAATATGTATTGCATGAATATTTTGAATATAAATTTCAAGAAAGTTTAAAAAAGTGAGAGTGTTACACATTTTTTGCAAAAATGGTGACTTGAATATTTTCTTGTTTTGCTTCTTGATATGTTATACGATAACATAAGCAGTGTTGTAAAAATCGGCCTAGGCACCGACTAGGCGCTAGGCGCCCCTAGACCGATCCGATTTTGCCCAAATCGGTCGAAAAAATCAGTTTAGCTGAAAATCAGGCTAGGCGGGCCAGCGGCACCAAATCTAGCGCTCCAGGCGGCTAGGCGGCACCAAACTAGCGCTCTCTAGGCGGGCTAGGCGGTCTAGGTAGAAACAATCGGCCAAAAATTGGTAAAAATAAAAAAAAATGAAAAAAAAGAAGAAAAATATGTTATTTCTATTTAGGCGCCAGCGAAGTTTGGTGTCACGCCCGACTAGCGCCTAACGATTTCTGCAACCTTAAACATAAATAATTTATGCTTAAAGTTATGTTGTATACTTGGGTTATATTCTGGAAATTTGGTTTGGTACTTGAATCCGGATTATTGGGCTATTTTTGCAAATTTTACAAAATATAGGGCCTAGTTTGTAAATAACAAACTTTATAAGACTGTACGGAAATTTACAAAATATTGGACTTTTGAGGACTGGAATGATAATAGTTTAAGAGATTAAGAAATATTAAAGTAATTTGGTTTAAGAAATGCATGCAATATTGGAAAGTGTAAGGACTAAAACATGAATGAATACTAAAAAACTTAAGGACCAAATTGTAATTTTTGGAACCTGTACAACCTATGCTTGGAAAAATATATAAACTAAATTTTATGATACCATGAACTCTTGGTTAAAATTTTATAATAATCGGACTTAAAACGAGCCCTTAACGACATAACCAATTTCGGACTAGAATTGCAATTTTCCAAAAATGGAGGGCCTAACTACAAATTTCTTAAAACTGCTTTTACCTCAAAAATCTACTGCCCTAAGTGTAATTTTAAAGTTTGAATATATTAAAAACCCTCCCGGATTTTAAGTAACGTATTTGTAAAATTTAAGTGCAAAACGTCGATTTTGGTAAAATGAGGGATCAAACCTGTAAAGTTTATAAAACATGGCCCCGGTTTCCTGAATTCCAAACTTTTTGAAAATTAGAAACTGACCTTGCATTTTCCGAATTCGAGACTAGGACCTATTGAATTTTCAAAATCCAATAGGAATTGTGTTTCAAAAAGGATACTTGTATTCTCCTATCAGACGATCTAACATATCTAATTCGTTAGACGGATCGAAATATCGACTGTCACCACCTGTGATGGATCGAAACTCCACGGCCGCCGTTGCTAATATATTTTAGGAGAGTTGCTAATACATTTAGGAGGACTACTAATACTTTCGGAGGAAAACTAATATTTTTAGGAGTGCTTTACCAAATAATTTTCAGGATGACTGCTCATACTTTTTGGGGGAAGAACTAATACTTTATGGGGAACTACTAATACTTTTTATGAGGAAAACTATTATTTTTCAAAAGGAATACTAAAATACATTTAATCGGAAAACATAATACTTTTAAATAAGACTACTAATACATTTTAGTAGGAATACTAATACTCTTGATGGAAAAAATAAATATTTTTCAAGAGGATTGAAAAAACTGCTCAAATAGATTACTAATACATTTCATCGTTACTAATAATACTTTTTTGAAGAACTCGCTAATACTTTTCGGAGAAAAATTAATTATATTTAGGAGAACTACTAAAATACTCTCCAGGGAACTGCTAATACTTTTTCAAGAAACTACTATTACTTTTCGAATGCACTATTCCAGAATATTACAAACATGCCACCGGTGCATAAAATTACGAAAAAACCAGGGTTGGATTGTATCCATCTAACGGAAAAGAGCCTACACGATCCGAAAGGAGTTTTGTGTTCTTATAAATACCTAAGGACCTCGGAACCTTATTCTACAACTTTAACATACTTATATGATATTAAAATACACTTTTAATAATTATTATCCGAATTGAATATAACTTATTAGAATTAACCAAACTATTAACCAGACCAATTATCCGAATAAAATACACATTCAAATATGGCAACTTCCTAGCTCGCCCTTGGCTAATCGATCGCTCCTGATAGAGATTATAAACTTGTGCATAATATATCAAGCTAATAATACCCCTCAAGGCAACGATTATTCTTTCGATAATTAGCCTCTCGTATAAATCAATAACCCAGCTAAATTCTGGCGTCATTTTTTTTGTAACAATCGGGAACTATTCCAAATGGGCTTTTTTATCTTTTCATCCACGTCGCATTCATGGACTTCTTACCCCTGTAAATGAGTTTCATGTCTTGCCCCACACTCGAGCCCAGTACCCCAAACTAAGTACTGTGTTCTAAGAGTGTGAGTACCACCAGTTGAGCTACCCAGCTGGTTGTACTCACATTCTTAAAACTTAAGATTTATCCGGAGGTCCCGAGTTTGAGTATGTGGAAGAAATGAAACCCACTTTCAATTCGGGAAGTCTCGTGAGTGCGACTTCGGATGGAAAGCCCGAATAGAAAGCCCAAGGAAAATTCGATTTGGGATTAGAGATGTCAATAAGGGCGGGAGACCGAGGGTCGACCCTAGCCCGACCTTAAAAATTGAGGGCTAGACCTATATTTCATAGGCCCTTATAACATGAGGGCTTTTTAGCCCGACCCTAACCGGCTCTAGGGCCAGTCGAACTAGGGTCGGGCTGGCCCTTAGGGCCTTTTTTTCAATAAGCTTTTTATATTTTATAAATTTATATTTAAATTTTATGTATATAATACTACCAAATGTAAATTTTCATCTCATTTATCACTTATCATTTAATCTTAGTAAATTATAATTGATGAAGATGAATGAATCTGATATTATGATGTGTGTTTCTATTGTTGGAATATTTTTATCAATTCACAAAATTATTTAGAAGAAACTTCATTAATTGTTACTTCATTTTATTAATTAAATTATGTTATATTAATATTTAATTTAGACAGGAATATTAAAAATTATTTAGAAGAAACCTCGTTAATTGTTACTTCATTTTTATTAGATTATATTATATTAATATTTAATTTTGATAGGAATATTAAACTTATAATGGAATGACTTCATCCAAAAGAAAAAAAAAAAACGAAAAACAAAATTATAGGGTGGCCTAGAGATTTTCGAGCCCTTATGACTTCAGGGCTTTTTTGCCCTAGCTCTTAATGGCTAGGGCTTTTATGGCAAGGGTAGGACCGGGATTGGCCGATCCTTATTGACATCTCTTTTTGGGACAATCCCCGATCATTACAGATATAGAAAATCCAAAGGAATTAAAAGCCCAAGAAAAAAGCCTATTTGGGATAACTCCAGTCGCTACAGATACAACTATCTTTGTTTATTAATGAGTTGGCCAATGAATAATCACCTAAACATTGTCAAGAATCAAGAGAATTTACAAACAAAGACATAAAGCATATGCAAATAAGGATAAATTATTACAATTAATTTTAAAATTTATAATTAAAAAAATTATAAATTCAGTTGTCATTTTGAGGTTTGTCTTTATTTACAGATTTGTTGATGGTGTAATTTGTAAAATAAAATTAAATGTCAACAGGATATTTGTGATTTTAAAAGACAATATATTTTCTAATTAATTTGGATAAAAGTGTTGTTTTTGTACTTCATTCCATAAAAAATTAATTAATATCAAAACCAATGAACAACACAATTGGGATCGCCCTCTGTACTCAATGTCGCACTTGTGTGCATCATTAATCCTATGAACATCTCATTTTAGAATTATACAAAATCCAGCACTCTGTGTACCATGCACTACATGTAGATTGAATTCCACCTTATGACCCTTGTTATTCGCATATTGTGGAAGGATGGCAACAAATTTGTCATCTTAATTTGTATTTGGCAAAAACTTGTGTGAGACGGTTTCACGGATTTAGATCCGTGAGACGGAACCCTTACACAAAAGTTTAAAGGCTTTTTTTTTTCAGATTTATTTTTCTTAGGGTTTATATTTGTTTTTTTAGGGTTTATTTTGTTTCTTGGGTTTATTTTTAATTGATTTGGGTTTTTAGGATTTTTAGTTTTTTTTAGGGTTTATTTTTTATTTTTGGGTTTATTTTTGTTTTTCGGGTTTATTCTTCATGGTTCATGTTTTTAGGGTTTATTTTGTTTTTTCATGGTTCATTATTATTTTTAAATTTATTTTCATGGTTATGCTCTCAAGACGGAATCCTTAGGAGGTACGTCTCACGGATTTAGATCCGTGAAACCGTCTCACAAGAGACTTGCTCTTTGTATTTTGATAAAATTAGTTCTGGCAACAATAACCAAGTTTAAAAGAATTTACTGACAAAATTCAACGAGTAATCACCCGTTGTTGTCCACCATAAGTCCATTGAAAGTTGGATGAATTAGACTAGTATATACCGGATCATGTTAAAACTAATGGACCTGTAAAAGGATGACCCAATTTCTTTAGGTAAAGTTTACAGTAAATAGGCCCATTACTTATAAAATGTGATTCTTTTTTGACTAGGTCAAGATTTTTACAGTAATTGAACTTTCCAGAAATGGCCTTTGACCCTGGAAACATGGATGGCGCTCAGCCCAATAGACCAAATTCTTCTTCATATTGTGATTGGATAATTGATTTCAGAACGTAAAAAGTATATATTCCGTGGTTGGGCGGGGGTCCGGGTATCACTTCCGTCCCGCGGGTACCATCTCGCCCCGTCCCTCCTAGAATTTGTATTTTTAAGATATATTTTAATATATATTTTGCATATGTAAATATATATTATAATATAATTTTTGTTGTCAAAATTTTACTACTTGAGATTATTACTAAGATTCTCACTTATTGGACAAATTACAGACCTATCAGTCTGGGTGTAATGTGTCCAATAAGATTATTACTAAGATTCTCAACACTAGGCTTTCATCTATCCTTCCTATGTTAATTTCCCCTTATCAGAGTGGTTTTCTAAGGCACAGACTTATTAGTCACAATATATTGCTTGCTTATAAAATGGTTCACTCTATTTCTTGTGCTAACAATGTTGTTTTCAAGCTTGATATGGCAAAGACTTATGATAGAGTCCAATGGCCTTTTCTTGAAGCTATGCTCTCTGCTATTGGTTTTCCTGATAGGTGGGTTGGTTATATTGATGCTTGTATCTCTAATTGTTGGTTCACTGTCCTTGTGACCCGCCCCGCCGCCTAAGGTAGGGGTGGGTTAAGATTTGGGAGTCAGGCTAGCCCGCCCATGGGCCCGGCTTGGCGGGTTGGGCGGCGGGCTTAAAAAATAAAAAAAAAAAAAATAAAAAAATTAGATAAAATAGACAAAAAAAATAGGATAATTGATTTTTATATTTTTATCTCTTATAAAAGTATATATAATATTTTTATAAAATATGTACTTATTATCCATTAGTATATTTAATTCATTAAAATTAATAATATGAATAAAAAAGTATTTTTTTATTTTTTTTTTTTTAAATTTTTGGCGGGTCAGCGCCCAAGGCGGGTTTGGTTGGGTTGAGGTTTTTTACTCCGCCCGCCCGCCAAGGGACCCCGGCGGCCCGCCCCGCCCGTTTGACACCTCTCAGTGACGGATGGGAGTCCTTTTTCTTTAAGTCTCGCATGGGCCTTAGATAAGGTGACCCTCTCCCCACTCTTTTCATCAGTATTCTTTGAGTATTTGTCTAGAGGGCTAGACTATATGTTTCAACGTCATCCTTACATGTATTATAAAACTCATGCTGGTTGACCTATCTCTCATTTAGCTTATGCTGATGATATCATCATTTTCTCCAATACTAAGGATCAATCCTTAAGAACTCTGGTTCATTTACTCAATCACTATTGTGCAGTTTCTGGCCAAGCTGTGAATTCTAGTAAAAGTTCTTTTGTTATGAACAAAGGGACCCCCGTTTCTTGCATTAATAGGGTGGTTGCCCTCACTTAGTTCACTAATCAAGAGCTTCCCATTACCTACCTTAGCGCTCCTTTGTTTAAAGGTCATAAGAAGGGTCTTTTATTTCAAAATTTCATCAGTAAAATGCATGCCAGAGTTAGAAGCTAGAATGGGAAACTTCTTTCATTTGGGGAAATATTAATGCTTATTAAAAGTGCCCTTAATTCCATGTTCTTACATCTGATTTAAGTCATTAATTAAGCCCCCTAAGTATGTTATTCATATTCTTGAGCAAATCATGGCTAGATTTTTCCGGGGGTTCTAGTGATAGTTCAATAAAATCCATTAAGTAGCTTGGAATAAAATATGCCATCTTATTACTGAAGGGGGTCTAGGGGTTAGAAATATTTCTGACATGGTTGATGTTTTTACTCTTAAACTTTGGTGGAGATTTAGATAGTTTAACTCTTTATGGGCTACCTTGTCCGACTCTTCCATTGTCTCCAGGAATGCTCTCAACTTTTAGTGTTGCTTTGGATCTGCTCAATTTGGTTCTGCTCCGTTTTCTTTCGCTTTTTTCGCTTGTGCCTTGATGTTCAAGCTATTTTGTTACTTTGTTTAGGAATAGCCAAAGCCATCGTGCCCTCGGGTTGTGGGTCATCCTACATGAGTTTGTTTTCTAGGTCTTGCTTGCCTTGATCTCTCTTGTTCTGTGTGGGTACTAGAATCTCTCTGGTTCTGCTTGGAATTTTGGGTTAGTTAACCCATGGTTTTTAAATTCATTGGGTATTAATATATTTTTTGCCGTTTCGTTAAAAAAAACTCTTTATGGGCACAATTCATTCAGGATAAATATGTTGGTGGATCTCCCGCTTTACTTGTCGTGATCTTTACCTTAGTACCCTACTTGGAAAAGAATGTAAACTAAGGCATGCTATGCAAACTCATCCGCATGGTCACTTGGGGTTGGTAAGGTTAGTTTTGGTATGTCATTTGGTTTGAAGACTCTCCTTTACATGATTTAATTTCCATTGATAAAACTAGTCTTGAAAATATTGTTGTTGATTATTTTATGCCGAATAGTAACTGGGATTTTCAAGATTAGTTAATATTGTGGGGACCCCCAGGGGTCATCAATATAAGCCGATTATTCCATTACTCAAGGGCAGCCATATTGCATGAAATGGAAACCCTCATCTAATAATTAATTCTCATTATCCTCACTGACATTATCAAAACCCCCATGCCTCACAACATCCTCCTTACCAATTTTTGGACCCCTTTTCTTACCCCTTCTATATCCATTTTCCTATGGAGGTTGGCCTTAATAGACTCCATGTGGATCTCAAACTACAATATATAGGTGTTTTCATTGCTTCTAAATGTTGGTACGGCTCCCCAGATACAGGTAACCGGTTGAATCACGTTCACATCTTCTTCTTTTCAATCCCCATTTTCAAAAAGTGTGGAACCATTTTTCAAGGTGGGTAAGATTCACTGTCTCACACACTGAGCAAATACACTTTTTTCTTTCTGCTTTGTGAAATATTACACCATATGCACATACAACACATATTTCATTTCTTCTTCCTTGCTTAATATTTTGGTACACATGGAAAGAAAGAAACAGATTTGCAAACATGAGAATTTGAATTTTAATTTTTAAGAATAATTTGGAAAGTTGAAGCTCATTTACTTCTTCTCTTTAAAAGTAGACATAGTTTCACAAAACGTATTTGCATGGATATTTTCATATTGCTTGTCGGGTTAGGGATTAATTTCAGAACAATGGCTCCTAAACATCCCCTCCCAGTCCTTTGGGAAAAACCACTTGTTAACTGGTTTAAGGTTAACATAAATGGTTCTTTCCAAAGTCCTAACTGTGCAGGAATTGGTGGAGTTTAAGGGATTGGAATAACAATATTCTTCGGCTTTTTCCAAGCTATCACTAGTTCCAGCAGTATTGAAGTGGAATTTGCAGCTTTTGAAGTTGGGCTAACTTTACTACCTTCAATATATGGAACCAACATCATCTTTGAATTAGATTCCTCCATTCTTATCAACACCATCAACATGTATTTACCTGGGCAGTGGACTTTAAGACACAAAATTACCAATATCAAGAAGTAGTTGTTACACATAAGCATCAAGTTCATACATACTCACAGAGAGGCAAACCAAGTTTCTGATAGCTTAGCAAACTTAGGGAGAACTGCTACATAATTTTTGTGTTTTTCTGATCTTAACATTCCTAGAAATGTTAGTAGTTTAGCTAGACTTGGTCAACTTGAAATTTCTTCTTTTAGAATTAAGAATATATTTCATTGATTTGTTAATGTATTCCATAAACTCTGTAAATAATTGTCAATATACAAGTTAGGGATCATGCCTCAATCCCTCTCCCACATTGGGTGCTTTATTAGAAGAAAAAAAAACTTACTACTTGAGGTTTAGAATGGACTTAAAAATTTACTTTGAGAAATGAAATATAATTTTTCCTCATAAATAATAAAATAAAGAAAGATTTTCGTTTGTGTGTAAATTAATTTTGGTTTTTTATAGGGGCGAACTTTAAATCCTATATATTTATATATGGAATTTATGTTAATATGGATTTTACTCAAGATATGAATATTGGAGTATACATGTTGATACTTAATTACCCTGAATATATAATGAATTCATTTTATACACACATCACATGGTGCGCATGCCTATCTTATAATATCCCTTTGATAGTAGAATTAATTTAGAAGCAATAGTTGTTAGCTTAAATTAATTCTACTCATAGAAAATTCTTGCTTGGAAATTATTACTCATGTAGTATATGATTCTTAGATACTATATGAGTTATATGATAATCGTAATTTATTTGCTATGTAATTAATCTGAATTTGATGAAATCGGGATTGGACAGTGGTCGAGTGGTTAAAATTGTCAAGCCCACACCTAAGGTCTAGGGTTCAATTCTGGTCAACAATTTTCTCTCAAGATATGTACTAAAAAAATTAATGAAATCAAATTCCAAAACCAATGTTTTTAAACTCGGATCGGACCGGCCGGTTCGACGATTTAACCAGGAAACGGTCACATGTCCGGTCCGATTCTTTATTAAAACTGGGTGGCTAAAAAACCATTGCCACCCGGTCAAAACCGGCAAAAAATCCAGAAATTGTGGACCCTGTTAAGCTGGTTCAAATTTTTAAGCAATATTTTCTTTGTTTTATTACAGAAAGTGAACGGATATTTGGTAAATTTACATAAAACTTTTCCTCATATTCGATTTATACTTATATTTGGATATTATAATTTATTATATTTTTTTGTTTTTATTTAAATTTGTTATTTTTTTATATTTATATTTGTATTTATCTTTTACATTTGTACATGTATATATATATATATATATATATATGTATGTGTGTGTATGTATATGAGTCAACTGGATTTTTTAGAACGGTCTAACCGGTTGAACCAGTTATCTAATGACCTAGTTATTAATCCAGTTCGATGTTCGGTCCGGGTTTAAAAACATTGATTCCAACTAATACTCCCTCCTTCCCATAAAGATAGACCAGTAGAATAATTCACACAGATTAAGAAAACATAATAAATGTAATTGGGATTATAATTTTTTTCCACATTCTTCTTATTTTGCCATTGCATTAAATGGTGGTATATCATTATAATTTAACTAGTTTTTTACCCGTGCGATGCACGGGAGTGTTTTCGGGGTGTGGTGTTACTATATAAATAAGATGTAAAAAAATATAATCTATAACAAAATACAAATTACAAATTTTGAAAAACTTTTTTGTATACAACATTAGTCGTTTTTGTTTGTTGTTTGGACGATCGTCCGCAAACTAATATTTCGATCCCTTTCGATTGGTAACTCGAGAAATCGACACATATAATTGGCCATGACTGAAAACTTCTTGAGGTATAGGCCAACATTAGAGAGAGATTATCTTGACTTTGTTTATCGCCATGGCATACGACACGATCAAGAAGCTGCCTTCGTTGGAACTTGAAGGGAATCTTGAAGTCAGAAGGGGTAAGAGTCATTTGCGGAATCAACATTTTATGACCTACATTTGTCACGCCCCAAACGCGACGCGACGACGATCAATCTCTTAAACAGAAATAAACCCAACATTCTAGAAAACGATGCAACAATCCCAAGTGAAACAAGGTCTAAAGCAGCGGAAAACTACAAGTACAACACGATTACAAATACATCCCAACAACCAAATAGCTTACAGTCCAGAACTAGGAAATAAAGTACACATCATATCACCAGCTTAAGTGTCAATAGGAAGTAAGTCCAACAGGCAGAGCACGAGAATTTAATCCAAGGCAGGTTCAGTTTCTTCGACAAAGTCATCTTCTAAGGTTAGAAAATAGGAGGGGGTGAGGCAGAAATCTTAGTGGATGGGGTGATCGTGTGCAAGTGTGGCGATATGTATATAGTTAATGCGAGAAATTTAGTTGTATGAAACGCGTGAGAGATGATGCATGATTTCACACACAGTCCACAATCGTCGTGATAAATATATTTAAGTAATATACTTATACAGTTAAGAAAACAGTTCGTGGTCAAGGAGGCACTATGGTCCAAGCAAATAGGAGGATTGCGTACGGATTTGTAACGCCAATCCTATGCAAGATAAGTAGCGGTTGCGTACGGATTTGTAGCGCCAACCTAATGGGTCCGATTAACTCCATAATCGTGTGGATCAGACAGCGATTCCTTCGTTCTTCCTTGTAACTCCCCGAGCAAGATAGTGCAAGACCTGTCACCTTATCGCTCCATAGGCAAAGACAAAATCCACAAAGGAGCTAGCCAGTGTGCTCTGGTTTGTCATAATCATGATTATACCTCGCACTACGACCCGCTTCCGGGACAAACTCGCTCCTCATTTGGATTAGGACGATGGGGCCGGGAGAGTGGAATAGCGGCCCAGCCGCCTGCCCATCCCCGACGTATTCACTGAGCTCGACACACCAAGTTGATTTCTGTGCATAATTTAAATACACGTTCGAGTAGTCAACAGGCAATCGATTATATTGGAAGCATTCATTAAAAGTTTTCAAAATTTGCGTAAGGCAATTATGGCGTTGGTGGAGTTATTTGGATGAAGATGATTATCGAGGATAAGCAATCTTCGATATCTTGAAAGATTAGGTAGAAATAAGTCTGTTATAGATTCGAAATCGCAAGGCATTTATGGAAGTCGCCCCACGATCGCGTATTAATCGGTCAAGACGATCCGATAAATCAAGGAATTTTTGAGAAACTAACATATTTTAATCAATAAGTAAAGTCAGAGGGTCCAGGGCTGTTTCTTTAAAATAAAAATAATTCGAGTTAGGTCCTTGTAAAAAGAAAATCTACAATTAGCCCCATTTTGTAAAAACCAATTCTTTTTGGGGTTTAAAATTGAATAAATAAATGTCCCGACCTTGAAAATTTATGAGGTCAGTTCCTAAATTCTCTAAATTGTTCAGAGATTTAGGTTTTTAAAGTTTTGAGGTCGAGTTTTTATAAAATTCTCACATTGGCCCTAAATTTGTTAAAATTGCCATTTCGGACTCTAAGTTTAAAATAATTGGAACTCACAAACAGGAAGGGATTTTAATGTGATTCCAGTTGCAAAATGTCACTAAGGTAAGTGGGATATTGGGACAAAAGCAGTTTTAAAAATAAGTAAGTATAGGTCCTTAACCTTTGAAAATCTCATTTTTGTCCCATTTTGAAATAATTGCCTTTAAGGCTTTTAGGGGTCCAATTGTTATGAAATTTGAAACTTGGGTCCAAGATATAATTATGTTATAGTTAAATTAGTATTTTCAGGTGCATGGACTTCATAAGTCCTGGAAATTATATTTTGGTCCTCAAGTTTAATCATTACAATTTGGTCCCTCAATTTTTATAAAATTACTTTCCAAGCTCTAAACACTTGGATTTTTGGAATACACTTAAAATATGTTATTTCCAGTCCCTTAAGAGTTAAAATTTCAAAATTTTAAATTAGGGTCTGGTACATTTTCGAAATTGCAAAATAGCCCTTAAACTTCTAAAATTTTACAATCTAGTCTTTGGGCTTTTAAGGGTTGATTTTATTTATCTAAAAACTATTAAAACTTTATTAAAATGCCAAAACATAATTTTTGAACCTGAGATCAGTCCCAAAAATCGAAAATTACAGAGGGGTCCCTTAAGTTTTATTTTCTTGCAATTAAGTCCACCAACTTTCCATTTTTGCATTTTAAGTCCAAAAGTTGAAATTTAATCAATTATGCTCGACTTTTCCAGGTTATAAATCATTCAAAACATAGATTTCAAGAGTCATACACATTCATATCATTCTCATACAAAATTTCATCAAGTATAACCATAAAGTGTACATGTATGCCCTATTTTTCGATAAATCGCATTTTTGAGCAACACTTGAGAATTTTTCCAACTTGATACAAGAAAATAGCATGCAATACATAATATATATATCAAGTGCTCAAAATCAAAATACTACATGCATTGTTTTAAATAAAACACCTAGAAGTTGAAAGAATTTTTCCACCCACCTTGTTTGTTTGGTTGATTGGTGTAAAGTGATATGTCACTAGACCTTGTGGATTTTAATCTTCACTTAAGGCAGCCCCTAAGTCAAATAATACAAGGATTATTGAGTTAGAAAATGAAGAATTGAACTAAGAAGGGAAAAAGAAGAGGAATAGGCCAAAGGTACCACACTTACCTTGTGTAGTTGAAAGTTGTAGTCAAAAATTGATAGTCTCTTAATAACTTGATCACCTCTTAACCAAAGCTCCAAGGTCAGCCCCTAATCACCTCAAATTTATAATTTTGGTGTTAAAATTCGAAATTAATAGGGAAGAAGAAGAAGGTACTAAAAATTCCATTTCTTACCTTATAGTCCAATTTCTTCACAATTTTCTTCAAGATGACATGTCTCTTAATATCTTCAAAGGTCTTCTAGGTATACTCAAAATCAAAAATCAAACTTAAATTAGAAGGTGAAAGTGGTGAGCTAGAAGGTATAGGAATAGATTGAAAGTTGTAATTTCACCTTGTGTAGTATATGGTTCGAATTTTTGTGAAGTTTAAGAGGGGAATTTCTTCATTTTTTAAGTTAAGTGTTAAGTAAGAAGAAAATTTGTAGAGAGATGTAGGAGGATTTTTAGAGAGAGTTGAGAGGATCTTCAAGTCTTAGAGTTGGGAAGAATGAAAATTGAAACAAAATTTGATTCCCAATATGGCCATTTGGCCGTCCATGAGGAGAGGGGTAAATTTTATTTTTTTGTCTTGTTTTGATTAGATGATAAGTTAGAGTAATAATTGAGGAAATTAGGAGTAAAGTAATACTTAGGAAACTTTATTAGGGACAATTAGCCAAAAATGCTAAGTTTATGGGGGAATTTTTAAATTTGTCTTGTTTTTGACCAATTTGGTGGTTGGATTTGTAAGATAACCCCTAAGATGTAGGTTTGAATTAATGGTGTAAAATACACAAGATAAATACACAAGGTGTACATGTACAAGAGTCGGAGGTATTTCTACCCTAAAATTTCCATCATGGCCATCCAATATGAGGGTAATTGTGGTATTTCTATTTTTTTGTCCCAAAATTGATGATAATAGATGAATAATATCAATCTCCAAAATAATTAGTGATTTCCTTGATCACTTATAAGTCCATGATCACTTATTCTAAATCGAATTCTTAATTCTATAAGGTATAAAAATCTCTAAAATAAGTAGTCTCTTAAATTTCTAAGGTGGCTAATAAATACACACAATAATAATGATGATCAACCAAGTGATCATAAATGAAATAAAAATTAATAAATGATTACGATCACAAGTAATAAATAAAAGAATTTAAATACAAAATATATTTATCATTAATATTTACCCGTCAAAGCGACGCGATAGAATAGTCAAATAGTACAAAGACGATACGTGAGACAAGTACATGTTCGAATAAAAATCGGCTTCACATTATCCTCTTCTTAAAAGAATTTGGTCCCCAAAATTCTCTTCGTAATAGTTCTGGATATTGATTCTCATGTCTTCTTCCATCTCCCATGTTGCGTCTTCGTCTCTGGCCAGGGTTCCGCCATACAACTTTAAACATTGAAATCTCTTTATTACGAATCGGACGATTCGCTGGTCAATGATTCGATTGGTTCCTCGGTGTAAGATAAATTCTCCATTGAGCGAGTGAGCATCACGAGTGATGATATGCTCGGGATCGTTGATACTTTTTCAATCTCGATACATGGAATACATCGTGCATTCCCGCATCTTGTCTTTGTAACTCAAGTCCAGAGGCCAACTTTCCGATCCTCTCGCAAAAATCTTGTAAGGTCCAATATATCTTGACTAATTTGCCTCCTTTCTTTGGATTGATCAATCCTTTTCGTGGCAAGAGTCTAAGAAATACTTCATCTCCGGCTTCAAATTCCAAGTCCTTTCTCCTCTTGTCCCGTAGACTCTTTTGGCGCCTGAGTCGTACGGATCCGTTCTTTGATCAACTTGACATCCTCCATGGCCTCAACTAAGTCGACCTTTGGAATCGATGGCGACTTTTTGTTTCTCTTTTGGAGTCCATTGGTCATCAATCTCCCAAAGGTAGTGGGATCGACACTTTCGCCCCATACAAGGCTTCGTAGGGTGCCATCCCAATTGTGGGCTCGATAATCGTATTATAAGCGAACTCGCCAATGGTGTTGTGAATCCCAACTTCCTTGAAAATCCAATGCTGGAGGCTCGCAACATGTCTTCCAGGGTTTGAATTGTTCGCCAGACCGCCATCGCTTATGGATGTGTCACAGCGGCCGAAACTTAGCGAGGTACCCACTTCCTCATGTAAGCATTTCAGATCCGAGACAAAACCTTGTCTCCCCACACTATGTCGACCGGGCACTCCAGCAAGGTAACTGAACAA